>PVKP010003719.1:0-105268 GCA_004027715.1 Plecturocebus donacophilus
CCAGAACTTAAAGTATAATATATATAAAAAAATACACAATGTTGCATTCAATTGTACTAACATTTCCTGTTAATAGATGATTCTTGAAAAGTCAATAAATATTTGTGTTACTACAACTTGTAGATAATACATTTAATACATGTTTTAAAATTTGTACTTAAGAAATGCTAATAATGCATTGGTTCAAGTAACTACTAACAGATTGGGAATATAGATTTTCAAAATGCATTAGAAATATGTAAAATTTATATATGAGATTATCAGTTAGACATTATGTCATTTTAATAATCAAGTAATTTTCATCAAAAAATATATAGAATTGTAAATAAGAAAATAATAGCCAAAAATATATAGTATATCCACTTGAAGAAACATCCTCCAAATTTATTTATGTAAAATTTTGTCATCACTGATGATATGTTTTAAGCAACATGGAAACAATTATGTTTTCAAAAATAAACATCAAACATATTAAGATGTTTATTTTTAACTTGATTGATTTATAATTTCACCCTAAATTATAAAGGATTTTAAAGTTTCTTCTTCCCTTTTAATCACTATAGTCATAAATTTTAAAAGCTGAGATTGCTATGTGAAAATTAAGTTTTCCATATTTTGACTCAACCTCAAAGACAGACTGACAATATGCTGAATGAATGAGTCAGGCTTATATATAAAAAGACCATTTGAAACAAAATGGAATCAATATCCAATTATCTAATCAATGCAAACTATTTAGGCAATAACTTTTCTCCTGATTCTTTTTCCATTCCTCATACTTTTCTTGTTCTCTTAGTGATGTCCATACAAATGCCCAGTTGTCCACTTCAATTTGCTGAAACTATTTCACGTATGAAGGGATTTAATTCTTTAGTTTAAGTGTTATGGTCTGTATCAGTTAGATAGTTTTTAGTTGCAAGTAACTAAAAACCAAACATAAATAGCTGAAACAAAGGAGGAATGTTTTGACTCATATATATGAAAAGTTCAATAGATTTGGCTTAAGACAAGGCTTCCTTTAGGGCTCAATGTAGACAAGGGTTTCTCTCTCTCTCTCTTTCCCCACAACTTCTCTCTATCTCTCTTTCTCTCCCCTTTACTCATCTGACCCTTCCTATGTTGACTTGATTCAGGTAGGATGTATTTTCCTGCTCTCAAGATGGCTAGAGAAAGATCCCAGAGCTACATAGTTTCTCGTTCACCTCTAACGATGAAGTAAGTCATTGCTTAAAATTTATCAACTGAGTCTTGGTCATTGTGTCATTCTTGAACTACACTTGCTTTCTCAGCAACCGTTTGCCATTTTCCTTTTTTGAACAGTTGCCAACATTTCCCATCAGTATTTTATGAGTAGCTTTGACAATATCCCTAGAAATAGATTCTGGTTGACTCAAGCCTATTGACAGACTCCATCAACTATATTATGATGATTGGTTCAAGGATAATCCAAGTCTGGAAAAACAGGACCAAGCCTCAGTTTCTGAAATTTGAATAATTACTCACTTTAGCACTAGAGTTACTAAATGTAGTCCTTGATTTTATATTCGAAAAATTCTATTACATTTTTGTCTGAATTTTAGAGATTTTCGATTTAGTGTAGATAAAAGGTTAAATGGGTAGGATAAATAATTAGTGGATTCATACACATACTCTTAATGTGCCCTTTCCAGACTTGTTGAGTGCAGATTTTCCAACACTAAAGATCAGGACTATACTTAGAAAATTCAACAATATGTTATAATTACAATATGCTTCAAATTATTTCTTTAATCCTTAAAGAATAAGCATTGCTATTATTGCTTAAAATTAGAGTACCTTCTTCAGAATCCTTTTCATGTCCCATCCTGATATACATCACTGTGAATAACTAATGTATTTTATAATATCTATAAGGAAACTTAATTATCTCAGATAAATTATGAGTATTATTGTCCAAAACATTTGGGTAAAGAGTTATAATCCTACATTAAATTTAGGTTTAATTAAATTTAGTTTAATGTAGGATTATACATTAATATGGAATTATATATTTAGATTTTCCGAATAGGAATTGAGCAGACCCAGTCAGTATTTGGAAAATCTAAATGTATATTCTGACTTTTAAAAAATAAAGAACTCAAAAAAAAAATAAATAAATAAAATAAAAAAAATAACTCATTATAACATGAAATGTCTTCTCAATGATTTAAATATATTTTTGAATTTTCTAAAAGTATAACAGTTTTCTAAAAGCATAACAATATCCATGAGAAAAATTGCATATGTCATAATGCCTTAGAAAGCACGCCTATCTTTCTTGCTTTCACATGCCATAATCCCATCTTTGTTGTTTTAACACTGGTGTGTATCTCAATTTTTCTTGCAGGCTTCATGCCTGTTGTTAATTTATTACGGAAATGCAGCCGGAGGGTGTCATCTTGCTTTGCTAAGACATTATTCTGCATATTAAGAAGATTAATGTCGTTAGGTCAGGCACAGCGGCTCATTCCTGTAATCCCAGCACTTTGGGAGGCCGCAGCAGGAGGATCGCTTGAGCCCCGGAGTTTGAGACCAGCCCTGGCAACAGAGTGAGATCCTGTCTCTAAAATAAAATTTAAAAGTTAGCTGCATATAGTGGCATGTGCCTGTAGTCCTAGCGACTCAGGAGGCCGCAGCAGGAGGATCGCTTGAGCCCCGGAGGCTGAGGCTGCAGTGAGCCACGATCACGCCACTGCACTACAGCCTGAGCAGCAGAGTAAGACCTGTCTCAAACGTTTATTTTAAAAAAGTAGTTATTTGATAACAAAGATACTTCTTGATATTTATGTAACATTCTACAGGATACAAGAAAATGAATCCAGGTACAGTGACTCATACCAGCACCTCGGGAGGCTGAGGCAGGAGGAGCACTTGATCCAGGGAGCTCAGTACCAGCTGGGCAACTTAGCTAGAGCCTGAGACTACCGAAATAAAGAGTCTAATGCGGTGGCACACACCTGTCGTCCTAGCTACTTGGGAGGCTGAGGTGGGAGGATCATTTCAGCCTAGGAGTTTGAGGCTGCGGTGAGCTATGATGAAGCCACTTGTGCTCCAGCCCTGATGACAGAGCAAGACTCTGTCTTAAAAAAAAACATAACATATAACACAAAAAATAAACAAATGAATTGCTGCACATAGCATAACTAGGCCCTCACAACCACTTCAGATGATAAAGGTGTAGCTGTCTTTTGTGGGTGCAGGCACAGGGCTTTCCAGTGGGAGACACACAGGCGAGGGCATGCGGCCAGCACGGGACTGCTGGTTCCTTGAGGACAGGACAGTGCCTGGAGTGTCCGGGGGGCTCTGAATACATATTAATTAATTATGTAGATCTGGGCTTAACTCTGGTCGTTTACAAGTCCGGTACTTCTTACAACTAAACTATTATTGTGGTGATGTTTACATATTTTAACAAATGGAGCCCATAATCAACTTGTTAGGCTCGGAATAAATGGCAGAAGAAAAACAAAACAAAACAAAGAGCTCCTCGAGAGCTTCTTCATTCCTGCTTTCAGAACATTGACTTATTATTGTTTTCTATTTTTCCCACCTTGTCTAATTGGTAATCAGCTTAGGAGGCTCTCAGTCTACAGGATTTTGAAAAGCATATGTCCCTGACAGAGAAATCATTAATGTATTAACATTTTTTTTGTTACAGATTTCTTAACATATTTTCTTTTTTGCACGCTTTTGTTGTCAAGAGAAAAACAGTTGAGATAAAACGTGACTATTGAGCCTGGAGGACACAGAAAAGAGAGCCCACGAGTTGTAGTTCCCAGCAAATACATACGAATCGAACAAACTGTAAAGAGAGCCTTTTCTGCAGAACTCTACTACTGAGGCTGGAGGCAGGAATAAGATGCAGCCATGGCTTTCATCCCACCACAGGCAGCTCAGCTACTTCAGTTTCATCCTACGTGGTCCAACAGGGCCTGACAAACTGCATTGCTGCACAAGAAGCATCTCTCGGGCGATGATGCGTATAGACAGAGGGCTTTTTAGTCAATTGCAGGAATTAGGCTTTACTGCTTTATACGAAAAGACTTCATACCCCAGACAGCTGCCTGCTACCCACGGAATCTTGGCAGGCAACGAGACTGCCGAAGCTGAAACCGGGACACTATGTTAAGCAGATTTGCATGAATGTACAAAATGCTTTATTTATAAAGCTACTTTTCTTTGTAGCAGTTCAAAACGGTTTCTTTTTCTAATCTCTCATTTTGGTCAAGTCTCAGTCTTTATCAAAATGACTTCCCAAACATGCAGCTAAAGAGCCACAGAAGAAAATAATGCTTACTTCGTCAAAAGTCAATGTTTGTGAAAAGAATAATCCTACATAGGCCAGTTTAGGAGATTAAAAATGATCATGGTCTTTACAAAAACTACAAAATACAGAGAAAGACATTAAATACTTTACCGTTATTTGGAAGCTCTAGAGGGCTACAGACATCATTTTTGGTTCTAGCTTTTGGCGAAGAGATCAGTTTTGCAACCAGGGAGGCAGAGATGGGCTGCACTAACAGGGAGGTGAGGTTTGATCGGCTTTGTCTAAAACTTCCATCTGTATTCAAAAGAAAAAGGGAGAGAACCCTTAGTAAACGGAAATGTAAAACACTGAAAAAGCTGTCTGTAGTAAGTATTTAAATTATGACTGGTAAGTTTATATTTATGCATTTGTTTATTCACCCCTTAGTTATACCCTGTTTACTTATTAAAATGATTTGAGATACTTAATAAAAATTAAGTCCAAATACAATGACATATCCTAGCTAAAAATGGCAGATTGCGCATACGCCCTTATCTCCATTGTCCTATTAAACTCCACTGAAATGATGACAAAAGGATGAAAAAGCATGAACGTAGAGGGGCCAGGAGAACAGGTAGTAATCAGATTCTGGTTGGAAAGCAGGTAAGTAAGTGTCAGTGATGTAAGACCTGAGGGGGAACCCAAAACCGAAGTTCTTAGTAAGGAAGCTGAGAATGCCACTTTATCACCGACCCAAGAAAGGCTAGAAATTGTCAACGCCAGCTACCTAATGGAGCAGGGCTACAGAAGAGGGCGGAATGGGGAGGATTTGATGAAACTCTGACTGAAGTGGCCGGTCCTCTGGAATCCTCACACACCCAGTCAATGCGGATGCCTGTTCCTTCCTTGCTTCAGCAGAAAACAGAGAGTGAGACACTGCACAGGGAGACACCAAATACAGTGAAGAACACCACTTAAAAGAGGACGACGTTGGCCGGCAAGGTCGTCACGCCTGGAATCCCAGCACTTTGGGAGGCCGAGGCGTGTGGATCACTTAGGGTCAGGAGTTCGAGACCAGCCTGGCCAACACGGTGAAACCCTGTCTCTACTAAAAACACAAAAGTTAGCTGGGTGTAGTGGTGCACGCCTGTCATCCCAGCTACTTGGGAGACTGAGGCAGGAGAATAGCTTGAACTTGGAGGCAGAGGTTGCAGTGAGCCGAGACTGTGCCATGGCACTCCAGCCTGGGCAACAGAAGGAGACAATAAATCCCAGTCATATACAGAGCTTCAAATCAACTTAATTTTGTTGTTCTTAAGTAAGAGATCTCAGCCAAGGGCAATCCTGGACTGGCCCATGGGCAGCAGACCTAGTGAGGATGATAGCAGGTGATCAGCAGGTCAGGGGAGGGAGGTCTCTAGGAAGACCAAATCAATGAGAATACCAGATATGTACTAACATGCTGAGAGAGTATTTACAGTAAGATCGGAGTGTTAGGTTTCAAGAGTGTCTAACTATAAGGAAAAATAAGAAAGCTATAATGGGAGACAACTATTAGCTTAAAGGGACCAAAAGTTGTGCAAGAAAGAAATTTAATCATTGAACAATAATATTTACATAGTCATAATAATATAAATAATGACTGTTGACTTAACACAAAATGATCCTTTTTGGGAAAAAAAAAGAGAAAAGGGGAGAAGTCAGGCAGTGATGCACATGAAGCACTGTGAAAGTTAAGGCTTTATCTCTCACAGTGTAAGTCAACATAATGGATGAAATTGAAAAACAAACACAGACATAACTGAGAGAAAGGAAGGTAAATATAAAAGGTAAGTAGCTACTAAAGATGTTAAAAACAACTACATATTTGCCCTGGGGAGTTAAAGAGAGGAGAGAAGACACACAGGGAAGAGAAGGAAAGGTGACATTTTTATGAATTAAGCCTGTAGAAATATTTGACCATTTAAATGAACTAAATGTGTCTATAACTTCAAAAAATAAAAATTAAATAAAAATAAGAGAAAAAAACAGTTATAATAACATAAGTACAAAAATTACATGAATAGAATAGAGATAATGGAGAGAATAAACTATGCTTAAGGAAATAACTAATACTTATTCAGTTTCTGTATTTTTACTGACACAGAAAAGGAAATACACAACAGAATGAGTCTATCAGCAAGCAAGTGATGTTTTCAAATGTAGTGCTGTATTTTTTAGAACTTTTATTAGGGAAAATAATGGCTAACAGTTTTTCTCAGAATTTAATTTGATGGGACTTCAGAGGGTACAGAGCTCAATGATGCTGGTGTCCAGGCTACAGGAGGAGGTAGATTATAAATGATAAAACATGGTACAGAAGTGTTTCCTTAATTTATCATCTATAGACCAAAGGGCTAAAATATTATATTTAGCTTAGGCCTGTGGCAACCATGGAAGTCATGGCTTTGAAGATAAACTAACAAAGATTTCAACTTAGAATGTATTTTGCTGTAAGAGAGCAGTGTTGGCCTCATAATTTCATTGTCCCCTTATATAGCTCTATGTGATAGCACATTCTGACCACAGTGGAGGTCACTGTTTCCCAACAGATTTCACATTCATGGAACCACAAACGGCTATATAATTTGCAGGACCCACAGTGAAATGACAGTGTGGGACCTCTTGCTCAAAAAGTATGAAGAATTTCAATACGGCAACAGCAGAGCGTTAAATCAAGTGTGGGGCCCTTCAGAGAGGGGACTCTGTGAGACTGCGCAGGGGGCATGCCAAGGAACCAGGCCCTGCACTGTTCATGTAGAAGGTGCTAGTAGTTGTACAGCCTGTTGAGGTAAACTGAAGGGGATTTTCAGACCACAGCAGGCTGCTCTCAGCCAAAAGTGATGCGCTTCAAGTCCGCCGCTCCAGGCTGCACTTGAGGATAAACTGATTCACGTTTCAAAGTATAGGCAATGTCTGGTTCAACTAGCTAGAAAACTCTGGGATAGACATCTGGTTTTCCCAGTATGTATTTTCTCTCTCAGCCATGACCTTTGGAGCTTTTAATGTGCATGGGATAATGAAATAGTATTGATGTGCAATGTGCAGTCTACTATTTTGAAGTTTTCATGAATGTGGAAACTTCTTAAGATGCTGTATGATTTCACCTCTTTCCAATTCAAATACCAAACTCTTTAGCTTGCCATTCAAGGCCCTTCACAATCTCAAACCTTATAGTTAAACATTATTTCCTACTAGCTTTCTTCATACATTTTAAGCAAAAACTTAAGCTATATCCTTACATACTCCATGAGCTATATCCCCTATGTGTTTGATTAAGCCATTCCTTCTACTTCGCTTGTTCTTCCCACACATCACACATGTCTAAAGTACTCGGTTCCTTCAAAGTCCAACTGACAAGTCATCTTCTATGTGAAGCTTTCTCTGGCACCCTCAGCTCTGTGTGATATATCTGCACCTGTTTTTGCAATGCTTGTGACTTTCAGTTAACATTATCACTATGTAAAATCACTTTGTTTATTCCTTCTGAACTATAACTTTGAAAGCAAGGACCAAGTCATCTGCATCTACTGCCTAGCACATTGTCAGGTACATAAGAGGCTTTCAATAATTAATAGTAGAAAAAAGAACCAACAGTTGTTTGAAAAGTAATCTTAATTCCTATATCTTAATGGTTTTCTGAGTCCTTACAAAATAGAGCAGGGGTGCAATTGAATAATAAACTATAATTCTATGCTTGCTATATAATTACGATTTTTCCCTAGCTAACTAATACTCTTTCCCAGCAGACATATTAAAAAACGTTCAGAACCCGTCTATCCCTATCAATTCACTGATTATCCTTGCCCTAAAATTAACTTTGGTAAATAAAAAGTCTTTAAATAAATAAATCATATTTAAGATATATTTATGTTAATTAAAAAATCAATAACTGCATTCCATTTTTCTCTAGAATGCTCTATTAAGCTTATGAAGCAATGCATTTAAATGTTAAGTATGAGTCAACCCTAAATTGTAATTGAACATACCCAAATCTTTGATTTTTTGTGTGCATGACTAATAGACTTGCATTAGTTTTGAAATATCTAAAGTAAGTGGCTCATTAATTTTTTACCTTCAGCCTAATGGAAATTTGACAAACAGTTCTCTTCTGAGAGCAGATACTAAAAGCAGGACTTTACAGGACACTAAGATTAAATTACAGACAGAAGTTATTTTAAAAAAAAACCCTCTGTTTACTGAAGAAGAGCTGAGAGAAGAGTTTTGTTTTCTTACATTATTAAGAGGTTTTTGAATAAAGATAAACATGTGCTATTTTTATTCAGTGATATTTTAAAGCATATCTATGAACTATAAGAATCCATTAGATATGAGATGAAAATTGAGTGGATTATGTGCTTGATAGAAAGGGTACCAAACAGAAAAGACTGTAACATCACATTTTAGCATTTTAACTTTTGGACTGCAGCATTTATATCATACTCTGTACATTGTTTATGCTTCATAAAGAATGAGGAGTACCAACTTTTATTTCAATAGATAGCTAATTCTTTGTTCGTGTTATGTACTCATTGTAATCCAGATAAAGACTCAAACAGATCCATTACATCAATAATTCAATCCCTGATTCAATGCTACATGTGTATAGTATAATGAGGAAATTGGATAAACAAAGTCCCAAGTCTGACTCCATCATTGATTCACTGTTTGAAATGTTACAAATAAATAATTTCACTGTGATACTATTGTCGTCTCATCTACAATTCCTGAATTACCAAGAAGACACCGAAGTGTCTTCATTATGCTAACTTGCTGAAACAAAAATAATATATTAGTTCAGAGACCTAGAGCCAAAGTTGCAGAGGGTGAAATTTAGAAGAAATTAGCATTAAAATAAGTAAGATGCATTCTAATTGTACATCCTTAATTCTGCATTATGCTTTTTCAAACTACTGTTGCCCACTTCAGTCTCATCTGGGCTGTGTAAAGAAAACATACTCTGTTAGTTGCCAGTATTCTTTTTTCTTTTTGACATGTGTGACAAGATGGAATACTTTTAAACCAGATTGAAAAGTCAGTGTTGGCCATATGCAGTGGCTCACGCCTGTAATCCCAGCACTCTGGTAGATCGAGGTGGGTGGATAACCTGAGGCCAGAAGTTTGAGAACAGCTTGGCCAACATAGTGAAACCCCGTCTCTACTAAAAATACAAAAAAATAGCTGGGTGTGGTGGCATGCATCTGTAGTCCCAGCTACTAGGGAGGCTAAAGCAGGACAATCTCTTGAACTTGGGAGGCCGAGGTTGCAGTGAGTCGAGATCATGCCAGTGCACTCCAGTCTGGATAGTATTTTCATATAACCTATCCACATTTTCTTATATACTTTAAACCATTTCTAGATTACTTATAATACTTAATACAATGCCTACACATCACTTAATTCACATGAATTCAACATAGTAGTCATCACAGAGAAAATTCAAGTTTTGCTTTTTGGAACTTAGTGGAAAATTTTCACAAATACTTTCAATCTGCAGTTAGTTGCATCCATGGATGTGAAACCCCTGGATACAGAGAGCCAATGGTATACTTTTTATAGTACAATTTATATAATTTTTAAAATGACTAATGTATAAAAAGAAGAATGAGAAGAATAGAGACTGTGTTTGCTCATCTTCCCCCAAAGTAACTATATCAGTAAACCACAAGTCGACAGTTCTCAGTCTCCTTCAAAATGATTAGTATGTCTGTATATAAGCTATTCAAAATAACAAATTTGACATGGACAGAGAGGAAGTCCTAGCCAGAACAGTAAGACAAGAGAAAGAAATAAAGGACATCCAAATTGGTAAAAAGGAAGTCAACTGTCACTGTTTGCTGATGACATTATCATATACCTAGAAGACCCCAAAGATTCATCCAAAAAGCTCTTAGAACTGGTAAATAAATTCAGCATAGTTTTAGGATACAAAATCAATGTGCACAAATCTGTAGCCTTGCTATGCAACAACAACAACCAACCTGAGAACAGAATCAAGAACTCAACCCCTTTTACAATAGCTGCAAAACAAAGTAAATACTTAGAAATATACTTAACTAAGGAGGTGAAAGACTTCTATAAGAAAATCTACAAAACACCGCTGAAACAAATAATCGATGACACAAACAAATGGAAACACATCCATGATCACCATTGGGTAAAATCAACATTGTGAAAATGTCCATATTGCCAAAAGCAATCTATAAACTTGACATAATTCCCACTAAAATATCACCATCATTCTTAACAGAACTACAAAAAAAAATTCCTAAAATTCATATGGAACCAAAAAGAGCCTGCACAGCCAAAGCAAGACTAAGCAACAAGAACAAATCTGGAGGGATTACATTACGACTTCAAACTATACTATAAGCCCATAGTCACTAAAACAGCATGGTACTGGTATTAAAACTGGCATATAGACCAATGGAACAGAATAGAGAACCCAGAAATAAAGCGAATTACTTACAGTCAACTGATCTTTGGCAAAGCACACAAAAACATAAAGCGGGAAATAGGACACCCTATTCAACAAATGGTACTAGGGTGAGGAGCAAACCACATGCAGCAGAATGAAGCTGGATCCACATCTCTCATCCTACACAAAAATCAACTCAAGGCGAACCACAGACTTAAATCTAAGACAGGAAACCATAACACTTCTAGAAGAAAACATTGTAAAAACACTTCTGGACATTGCCTTAGGCAGACATCATGACCAAGCATCCAAAAGCAAATGCAAAAAAAAGAAAGAAAAATAAATAGAAGTTAATTAAACTAAAATGCTTCTGTATCTCAAAAGAAACAATCAGAGTAAACAGATAACCCACTGAGTGGGAGAAAATCTTTGCAATCTATAGATCTAACAAAGGACTAATATACAGAATCTACAAGGAATCAAACAAATCATCAAAGAAACACAAACAATCCCATCAAAAAATGGTCTAAGGACATTAAAGAAAACATTTCTGAAAAGAGGATACACAAATGGTCAACAATCGTATGAAAAAATGGTCAGCATCACTAATGATCATGGAAATGCAAACCAAAACCACAGTGAGATGCCACCTTGCTCCTGCAAGAATGACCATAATAAGAAAAAAATAGATGTTGGCATGGATGTGGTGAAAGGGGAACACTTTTACACCATTGGTGGGAATGTAAACTAGTACAACCACTATGAAAAACAGTATGGCAATTCCTTAAAGAACTAAAAGTAGATCTACCCTTTTATCCAGAAATCCCACTCCTGGGTATCCACCCAGAGGAAAAGAAGTCATTATACAAAAAAAGATACTTCTATATGCATGTTTATAGCTGCACAATTTGCAATTGCAAAAATACAAAACCACCCCAAATGCCCATCAAACAATGAGAAAATGTGATACATGTATACCATGGAATACTACTCAACCATAAAATGGAACACAATAATGGCATTTGCAGCAACCTGGATGTAACTGGAGATCATTATTCTAAATTAAGTCACTCAGGAATGGAAAACCAAATGTCATCTGTTCTCACTCATAGTAGTAGCTAAGATGAGTACACAAAGGCATAAGAATAATACAGTGGAATTTGGGGACTTGAGAGAAAGGATGGGGGGGATAAAAGACAACACATTGGGTACAGTGTACACTGCTCAGGTGATGGGTGCACCAAAATCTCAGAAATCACCAGGAAAAAACTTATTGATGTAACCAAACACCACCTGTTCCCCAAAAACCTATTGATAAATAAATAAATAAATAATAAAATGGTCAGAGAGCATTTTGTTTTGTTTTTGTCCTTTCCTCAAAAGTAAACTTGGTGATTCAATGATAAAAATTGCATTTATAACACTTTATTTCAGCCATGATTAAGTATTACAATAGATAAGTGATTTGACTTTTTTCATTTTGGGGGGGTTTTAACGATTATAATTTGTCATAATAAAAGACTGACAAACTAAAAATATTAGTACTATGGTCTTACCAGAGAACCAAACAATCCAAGTTGAAAAAAAAATGAGATTTTAAGACACATTTTCTGCTGCACATTTTTGAAAAAGACCCAAACATCAATTGAACAAGTTGATATCAGGGATGTTACACCAGAATATTTTATTTGACTTTCTCCAAAGGGCTGCCGCTTTGACAGAAGTCAGACCATTAAGTAACCGGCACAAATGTTGTTTCATTTTTATTTTAGCTCACTAAATTTATAGTTATTTTCCTGAAATGACCAGTGCACTAAATTGGTTAGTCATTTTGTTGTCCTTGTGAATATAGCCGATTCTTTGTTATTTCAGTATCTTATAGCCCATTGGTTATAAATATTATCATTCTCTATCAAGCCTAGTCAAAGTCAGCAGAGTATTATTTAGGTTATTATTTAAAATATAAACTTACTTTAAAAATACTTTTAATCCTAGCACTTTGGGAGGCCGAGGTGGGTGGATCACCTGAGGTCAGGAGTTTAAGACCAGCCTGATCAATATGATGAAACCCTGTCTCTACTAAAAATACAAAAATTAGCCCGGCATGGTGGCATGTGCCTGTAATCCCAGCTACTCAGGAGGCTGACACAGGGGAATCGCTTGAACCTGGGAGACAGAGATTTCACCATTGCACTCCAACCTGGGCAACAGGAGCAAAACTCCATCTCAAAAAAAAAAATGCTTTGTGTTATGCGTTATTCTCAGAGTAAAAGGAAGGGGATCAGTGACAACTTTCTGATGAATTAATCACCGAAGTTTAAATGAATAGTTTTCTTTTGTCTAATCATAAGCCTAAAACTCATGATTCAGGATATAAAATTTTAAACCACAAAATCGTAAAAATAAAGACATGGATGTTCACATCTTCTCATATCATTGATCCATTCCTAAGCAAAGATGTCCTGCAATGATCCCTAGTAAATATCATTATACTTTAATACTTAACTAATGTGTCATAACAGATATATTTATATTTGCATCAAAGAGAGTAGAAAGTAATAGACGCATTTGTACAGCAAAACGACTATGCATTCTGACACTAAAAGAATATGTAGATTATGCAGAGTGTAATTTTACTTTTTAAAAAATGCTACATAGGTAAAATCTTTGTTAATATTAATTTGGGCTCTCCCTTTCCAATTTGCTCATCCATAGGTACTGATCATCAGTACGACTCAGGCTCATTAAAGGTTAGAAATCTTTCCCCATGATTAAACAAATTTTTCTTTTATGTTCAGACATATAAACTCAAGATTTATATTGACTATGTACAATTATTTGGGGGCAAAGGACTATAATATATAAATTACCATGATTCTCTTTCCTCCAACAAATATGTTTAAATATGTATAAAATTTTGTCTATACAGTTTTAGAATGTGTTCTAAACTTGACAGTCAATTAAAGGATAATTTTTATTATTATATTGAAATATTTTGATTACTGTGTAGTTAAGCAAGGTGTTACACTAGATTTTGGCCATTATACAAGACATAATCACTGTACTTAATTAATGTTAGTTGAAATCTAGTGTGTCCTATAATTGAATTATTATTTACAGAATTAAGATAATATTTTCAAACATACCTTAAATGGTTTCTATTTCTTTAGTATATATTGATATAGCTACATTAAAACAAAGACCAATCCTGTGTTTTCAAGTAGATGATGGTCATTAACATGTTCTCTAAAGACCTTCTGTAACCTGAACTTTCTACCCAAGAAACAGGACTTTCTCTGGTGTAGGGTTTTATCTTGTTAAGTTTATATTAATAAATTTGTCATTTTCAGTGAAAATTTCAATTTATAGCAGCAGTGGTAATATTTAGATACTGACGCATACTTTTTAAAATCTATTTCAGAGAAAAAATTGGATATATGATAATTAATTCTCTATTCCATGTAATTCTAAACATTTCTATTCTTTGGCATTCCTCATTTGTCTACTCCAAGACTATTTTATTCCCTAAAGCATTCTAAAAACATGAACATTTGGAAACAACCATAAACTATATCATAAGAAAAACAAACTAAGAGACAGATAAAATATCTAGTTTGTTCTTTACTTCGAGGAGATTAGTCTAGATTCACAACAGGAATAATTGGCCATCTGCACATTACATGTGATATAAACTAAGTAAACTGCTTCAGAGGCATTCCCCTGAGAAGTTCCCCATCTCTAACTTGAAGGGTATAAACACTGAAATGATTTGCAAAATTTCTCAACTCATAAAACGTGTAGTTTACATTTTTAAAAGACAACAAATAAACTATGAATGTATTTTGTTTCTGTTGTTGTTATAAAAGTATGCAACCATTAATTCTTCATACCAGATCCTAAGAACACATTACTTTATTTTATGAGACTGATTAAATGAACAGACAGAAGTCCAGTACTTTATTTCTGGATTTACTTATTTTTTTAGATAATAAAAGTTGAAAATAATTAACCCCACTTCACTGATATATGTGTTGGTGGAATATATGATCTAGCATATATGAAGTACTTCTCAGATCTTCGTAGGTTTCTGTTTTTGGCATGGAAACATTGACTCAAGAAAAGAAGACTGGCCTGGGGTTCAGAGACCAGTATCTGGCCTTTGCTCCAGCTCTAATTAGGAAGTGACTCTGGGATAGTTTTCCACATCTTCTAAGGCCTTTAACTCATCATATGTACAGCGTTTTCTGGACATTAATTTAATAGAAATCTTTCCATTTTCATGTTGAAAGAGGCTCTTTGTAGTTACATGCATACATCTAAATTTGAGGTGAATGTCCTACTATTATTGCAGAAATGTCCCTTATATTTGGAATGGGCAATGTAAAAGAGTTCAATACATTCCCTTCCTGGTTCATCATTTTCCTTACAATATTAAAATTAATTTTTACTCTTAGTCACCCATAGAACTGTGACCCAATTACTACTCCAGTTTCTTGCTGTAGTGATAGTATTTTTTGAGAGAAGATATACTGGGAAGAATAATATTGATATTTTAAAACACTTGCCAAGGGAAAAATTCCCTCAGTTAATGAGCCACAGATTCATCACTGTAAAGTGTCTCTACAGAAAACTCCAGTCAGAAATATTCTATTAATTTTTCCTCTGAATTTATACATATGAGAATTTTCTTACATAAAAGTTCTATAATGTTGTGAATGTAATTTGGCAAGTTGTTTTGGATGTACATTTCTTCAAAGTACTTTATGAAACGGAACCCAAATTCACATCCAAAAGAAAAAAAAGAGTAAGGATAAAAGTCTAAGGTAATGTGTTGCCTATTATCCTACAAGGTAATATTTTTCAGTGCATCGAAAGGTTATTTCACTTAATAATGAGTTTTCTTTGAAGTCACAGCAAAGGCTATAATGGTGCAGTGAGGGACATGGCTGTGCTTAGCATAGCGCTAATGGTCCTGTTAATAAGCTAGGGTGTTCTTAAAGGATAGGAATGGTGCCTTTGTTAGTTCCTGTATGAAGGACTTCAAACAGCCCTATGCACAGTAATCTTTTAAAAGCATTTCCATGATAATGGAGCTTGAACAAAAGTCTAGATTATTCACATTGCTCAAAATTTCCTTTTTCGGCTCCTTCATTTAATCTTCTTAACAACCCAATGATGTTATGTTACACCAGTGCTACATTTAAAGAACGTTTTGTGTCAGTCAACACTGTGAATGGTTCTTAGATGAGGTAGGAAATGAGTGGGATCTTAACTGGAAAAGAGAAAAACGTCCAAGAAGTTATTCCAGAGCAAGAACAGGTCCCTGTCTAGAAACTCTATGTGATTGTATTTTTGCGGCATTGGGATGGAAACAGGGAGCAAACCAGAAGAGCTGGGAGATGACTGGAAAATGCAAACATCCAGCTTCATGACTGCCTCTATTTAATGAATGAAAGACGTAGATCAGCCAGAAAATCCCAGGTCTTTGACCAGGAAATGTGAAATGAACCAGCAAAGAGGCTTCAGCAGGCCTGAAGAGACGGGGAGCACCAGAGAAAGGAGAATAGGTACCTATAAAGAGCAGTGATACAATCCGAGAAAACAGAAAAAAGAAGTAAGTCGCTGATGAATAACTTTCAGAACACAGTCCCATGAAAGCTCAGTTGTCAGCATGTCAGAGTCTGGCTCCATTAAGCAAGACTTTTGTCTCCTCATGGGAAAAGAAGAAATGCTTTTAAAGTAGTGGCTAGAGCCCTAAAAAAACAATTAATAGAACTCTTCTCATTAGCTACATCTGGTGTAGAATGAGCCTCACTTGGACAGGGTTTTTTCATATATGTTTCAAATTCTACGGAAAATGACTACAGGGGAGCTGATTCCAGGCAGAAGAATCAACATGATTAAATGAGCCGTGGGAGGAAAATAGAGCTGTGAAAAGGGAATGGCAAGAAGCCAAGGTTAACTGGAGCTGACCACATATGGTGTTGATTAAGACTAAAATTATAGAGTCCATATTGTGGTGGGTTTTATACATTAAATTAAGAAAATTGAGTAAGTACTGGGATATTTTTAAGGAGTTTTAAGAAGATAATTAGTACCGTCAAAGGGAATTTTAGAAATTTTCATCTGAGAGTGATACGCAGAAGGAACAGAACTGGAAACGTTCTGTTCTATAACTTTTAAAATATAACACATAACAATGTGTTATAGTCACAATCAAAACAGTAAAAATAGATCCCATTTATGTCAGGCACAGAGCTTGGTACTTGGCATATATTGTCTCATTCCATTTTTACACTTTATGTATGATAATCCAACTTTTCAAGCTAGTTATTGTTATCTCCATGTGATAGAAATAGCTCTAAAGCTTGGAAATACTGTAATGATAAGAGTCATATGGCTGGTAAACTACAGAGGTGTGCTCAGACCCCACTTCTTTTAGCTTTCAAAATTAAACTTCTGATGTCATTTCTGTTAAAAGCTACTTTTTTTTTTTCTATCAACAAAAAGTAATATCTGCATGAATTAGGGTGTCTCTGGACACAGAAAGGTAAAGATCCATGTGAAAAGCCTGGGAAAGGAGTACGGTCGTGACTTGGCAACCCCTTGAACAGAGCAGTGGCAATGAGGTAATTAACAGAGAAGGCAATTAAGGTTGTAATCCTGGATGAGTATAAGAACAAAAGTCCCATTAATGACACAGATTCAGTAGGAAGACTTGCCTGAAGAGAAAGAAGAGTCAGAATATTTTAAATAATTATATTAGTATTTGGCTTCATTGGAGAAGTATTACTATAAAGTCTATAAATAAAGTAAAAAGTCCTGACCTGTTCACATAGAACTCTTCTGCCTACATAGAACTTTTGACTTTCCCTACTTGGTCATAGTCCACAAGTTACTGTTAACCCCATTGGCTGTCTTCTGAACGCTGCAAATGCCTGCACGCTGACATTCCTTAAACTGCAGTTTCCCAGGCCATAAAATGAGAAAAAAGCTGCCTAATACTTAGCTCATAGCAAAGTTTGAGGATTAATGAGAATGCTTATAAAGTGCCTTTAGCTCCACAGAAGAATAGGTACAATATAAATGAGTCACATTATTCCAGTGACAAATACTATACATAAACTGCCCAATAGAACTGAAAAAAATAAGCCAATCTCTGTTGCTCCTTCTGATACTGCATATTGTCCTGCTACTGCTTTTTTCATTCTTTTGAGGTTCCCATGAGGAAAAAAATTAAAATTTCTGCACTATGCCCAACTTGTGAAGTGTACTGAGATGCACAAATCAAACAGATCATAAGACAGGCTTTGCTCACTTGCTCATAGTACTCTTGGTATGAAATGAAACATAAGGAGTGATGCACTTGCAAGGTTGCTTGAAAGAAAGTATAAATCATATGAAAGCAAGATGGCTATTTTTAGAATGTGTTATGGTAAAGTTGAATCCATTTTTCAGTACAAAAGACATCAACTATTTTCTGAAGGCATTTAGAACTTATTTGAACTTTTCAAAGATTTAAAACTTATTTCAAGTTTCAATAAAATATCAATGAGATGCTAGATTTAAAAGATTCACCATTGTAACTGTATTGCCTATATACTGATCTAAGACTGATATTAAAATTAAATGGCTCTCCATAAGCAATAAGAAATTCTAAAACATTAATATCAAACTAATGACATAGCATTATATAAAGACTCAGTAGTCTAAATCTGCATTTTAGTTATCAATAAACAATGTCCAGACTCTTTAGACAGTCTGAGAACAAACATTTATAGACTTCTCTGCTACTCTTATATATTTAGCAATTTATTGAGATAAGAAAAATTGAGAGGAGAAATAATGTGTAGAGGCACAAAATTAGTTATTCAGTGAGCCTGCCTCTGGATAACAGAGACGTAAGTAAGATGTAAGTATGAGGATAACATCAGACTCATCACACTGATTTTAGCTGGAAGACAAACTAGAGTTATATTTAGTTAATAATATAAAAGGGAATTCCAACAAAAAGATAAAATATTCCCTTTAATAGAAAGATTGAAATCCCAAAGTTGTGTACTGAATATTTTAGAGTATATTTCAAAATAATGCCATAGAGAATCGTTAAGTCTTCATTGCTTTCAAGCTTCCAAATTAACACAAATATACATTAACACATATGTATACATATACACGTGTGTTTTATATATATACATACACATATATACGTTAACACACATATACATATATAACTCAAAGAAGAAGGAACTTTATCATTTTTATAAAATATGCAGGTTAATTACTTGGAAATGGTAGAATTTAGAATGGTAGATCTCAATGCATAATTTAACAACCAAAGAATATAAAATCAGAATATTAAAGATGAAAGGATTTATAGAATAATAATGGTTCTCTTTGTAGGATGGCAGGGATTTTTATTAATTTTTAATTATCTAAGTAAAATGCATAAAGCTATTCTTATTATAAAAACAAGAACATTGAAGTTAAGCTAAATACCATTTGGCCACGCCCCACATTTTATTTCCCTATATACTACCAAGAGGCACTCTCATCAATATAGTGTCTCCTGAACTTTATATTATTTTAATGCATACAAAATTTTAAAATAACTGTATAATGCTATTGTTTTACTTTCTTTTATTTAAATATTTTCATATATATGTTACGCTGTGGCATTTCTTTTTCACTCAATAAGAAAGCCTTATAAAGACCTCTTTATTTAAGTTTGCAGGTGGTATTCTTTTATTATTCTTTGTGGATGTTACATAGTATTCTGTAATTCTAATAGTATTCTAATATACTTAGACAAATCTAAATTTTGCTATTGCAATAAAAACCTCCATGAATTTTCTTGTATATATAATCACTTGTGTATGTGTGAAGGTTTCTGTAAGGCTGCTACAGAGAAATGGATTTGGGTCAACAAATATGAACATTTTACATTTTTACATACCCCAGTGAATTGGACTCAAAAGGGCCTGCACCTATTTTTTTCTCTCATCAGCACTGTAGGATATGACACATATTCTTATCCTCCAAAAACCCTCTAAGCAAAAGAAACTACATATGCAATGGCCTTGGATTAAGAAACAGTATAGTGTACCAGAGGAAACAAAAGAGGTCATATGACTGGAGTGGTGAAAAGAAAGTCAAAGAATTCATATAGGGGGTTTATATGAGGAAACACAGCTTGTCTTTAAGAGCAAGGTCATCAGTTAGGTTTTCCTGCTCTCCCAAGGGCATTTCTGAGAATTTGAGAAATTAAAAAAATACAAAAATGCATAAAGAAGGTATATGTATATATATGTATATGTGTGTATACATATATATATTTCTATCATTCAGAATTAACAAAATTTATATTAATATTTTAATATATATATATATATATATATATATATATATATATATATTTTTTTTTTTTTTTTTTTTTTTTTTTTTTTATTTCCAGGTCCTTGAGGAATCGCCACACTGTCTTCCATTTTTTCTTTTAAAATAACATAATACAAATAAAGTTAGAGTCTTCTTTACTACCTGCAGAACGACTGACCTCTCTCCATCCCTCTCCAGAAAAAAACTAATAACATTCATTTGGTTTCTTAAGGCTTTTACTTCATACTCTGTATTTTAATATATAACCATAAGCAATCAAAACTGTTAGGTTCTAAAACATGCTGACTAAGGAACAAACCAGATAAAAATAAATATACATAGTGTGCTATCATACACATAACCTAAAAATTTAACAACTTTTACACAGAGGGGTATGGCATGGTCAGATCTGAAGTTTTGAAAGTTCATTTATGATTTATCAGAGAATGGACCAGAAGTTTTAAAAGAGGATGCAGTGAGATGAGTTAGAGGCAGATACAGCTGTCCCAGTAGAAATTAAATTTGGCTTTGTTCATGGTGGAGACAACTGAGATAGAAAAAAAAAATGGACAGAATTGAGACTTAGGAGTTCGAATGAACAAGACTGACTGAAAACAGGCAGGAGTTAAGACAGAGGCAGGAGTCCAGTAAACTTCTGGACAGAGTGCCAGGCAAATTCTCCTCTCACTCCACATGCTTAGGTAACTTGGGCTGAACTCCTCAACCTCATCCTCCAACTACGCTCGGACTTCTCACCTAAGCTAAGAAATCCCCTGTTTGCTGAACAACAAAGAGGAGTAGGTGATTCAGTGACTGGGTATGTTGTACTAAAGTACAATGAAGTCTGAAATCTCTGAGAAATATATTGCAGTCAGTAAACAATTCCTTCATTTCAGCATTATGCAGCAAAGAAGTTTTTTTTTTTTTTTTTAAACAAACATATTGAGTACTTCCCATATTCTAGCTATATGCTAAAGGTACAATAATAAACACTACTGTACAGAAGTCAAGATACAGAAGTCAAGTTGTATGCCATCAAGTATTCAGGTAGTTTTATAAATATAAGATACAAAAATAGGCTTAAAAATTTGAGGCATGCTAGAAATGTTCAGTATCTAAATCTAGGGAATGATTTCACAGCTGTAAACATGAAACAGTGATCTTTATGTTTCAGATTGGTGCCATTTATGTTCTTCATTGAGTACATGGCTTCAAAAAAAAGTGAAGATTACATTAAAAAAGAAATGTTCTGTATTAACACAGATGAACAGTTAATATGTGAAAGAAACAGGCATCACAAGTCCATATCTCTACAACTTCCAATCCACAGGAACTTATACAATAGATGACAAGAGTATGATTCCAACAGTATGAGGAGCCTGAGCAACATTTGGGTGTGGATGAAAGTAAATTGAATTGCCTTATTGTATTCCTGCCTCAGAGGATAGTATAAAAATATACAAATTTTTAACATATGCCTATTGGAAAATGCCAAAGAAGTATCAATCTAGTCTAGAAAACAAGAAATGTAATATTTTTAAGAGTATGAAATACACATTCAATGATGGCTATTCAGAGAGAAACAAAAACCTTTCAAGTTATGAATTGAAACTGAATTATTACCTGTCATTGTTGTGAAATCTTACTTGTGTTATCCAGACAATTTGGCAAAATATTTTATAATATTCTTAGCTAAATGTTTAACATATATGTGAGATATGCATCTGCCTTTAATCAGCAATTATTACTGTATATAAAGTGAATCATTTATTAATTGTGTAATTGTTTCAGAAAGAATGAAGAAAAAGAAATTCATTTAGATGTTTGGAATTTTTTTCATTTTCTATTTTAATAAATGTAGGGATTTAAGGTGCTTAGCTATGGGAAGTACAAATGCCTTTGCAGTATGCAATATGAGAAACTCCCCACCCCCAATTTACTAGAAATATTACGATTCTTTCATCTATGCCTTTCTTCTGTTGTAAATTCTTAAAAACAGGCTTTCAGAGTGTTTCCAATGTTGATTCAGTAGTCTGATTCTTTCTGAGTCCTAAGTCCTAGAGAGTAACTGAAGAACAGCATATATTCAAGAAATAACCTAACCAGTCCCACTTTTTCTTGAGTCATAAGCCTTAGGCTACCAGAAGTGAAGCTTTGTGCTCTTAACTATCTAAAAGAGTTAAAATTAGTCTAGCAATCTTTCCAAAATGATTACTTACCAAAATTCATCAGGTATGTGAACAGTCATCATGAGATTGCTCAGGTTGCTTAGTCAGCACATTCTGTTTCTGGTCATCACAAAGTCAAGGATGGAATTGTGGATCCTAGAAATATAGCACTCTCTCTGACACCATAATTACTAGCTATCAGCTGCATGGTTGCCATTAGAAATAGCCAGCTGCTGATCAGCTAATCCTATATTTTTAAAATAGCAAATGAGATAAAGCTATGGCATTGAGTACACAAATGCTGTTTGGCAGTAGCTTAGTATCCAAAAATACTATTATAATAAGTCCTAATATAATAAGCATAAATATATGCTTATATTAGAATTTTTGGATGCTAAACTTTGCATGTGGGAAACGTTAAGGTTGGAATATGGTTTTACCTCAGCAAGAGTTGGATTACTTTGCAATGGCAACTGAGATTCAAATACTGATGATTATAACATCAATTGCCATAAATATTTTAACACTACACACCTGTACCTACCCTTGCAGACACATTCAGTCATATTCATTTATAGTCTGGTATGTGAGTATGTGGGAGTGACTCTATATAGAAATAGAAAGGACATGAGAAAAAGGGATTAATAAACAACCTTGTCTCTAAGAGGACCTTACCTATAAATACACAACAATGCTAAAACACGTCATTGTTTTTTGTTTTGTTTTGAGACAGAGTCTCACTCTGTTGCCCAGGCTGGAGTGCAGTGGTGCAATCACGGCTCACCGTAACCTCCATCTCCCTGGTTCAGGTGATTCTCCTGCCTCAGCCTCCCAAGTAGCTGGGATTACAGGAACCTGCTGCCATGTCCAGTGAATTTTTGTATTTTTAGTAGAGACGGGTTTCACCAAGTTGGCCAGACTGGTCTCAAATTCCTGACGTCAGGTGATCCTCCCGCCTTGAACTCCCAAACTGTTGAGATTACAGGCGTGAGCCACTGCACTGGGCCATAAGTCATTGTTGATCCACAATATTTTTCACCCGGCAATTGAATGTCAGAAGTAGCATTTCAGTTTTCTCTGATAGACTCTATGATTACTCATACCCTATGAAATAAAAAACTGAGGTCGTCAACCCCCAAGTAACTTTATATCAATTATATCTGTCTCAGCATTTATTGCCACTTAGAACTCTTACTTCCTCAGCTGAAAAACAAGGGGATGGGTTACAGGATTACTTAAATATATTTCCATTCTAACAAATATAGTATTTTGAGTATCTCCACAGCACAGATGACCCTAGGTCTTTCTTTTGTTTTCAAAGTGGGATAAAATAATCTAGAAAACACTAGAAAAATGTTATGACTCTTTAAAAAAATAGATATCATCATACATCATTATATGATGTAATTTTTCAAAATACTCTGTATATTCTTTTAATCTCTTATCTTATAGATACAAATAAAAATTATAATCAGAGGCCACAGACTCCAATCCCCTTAATGACTGAGATTAGTGTTCATATTTACCTCAGCTATAATGTTAAAAATTAAATTTATGGCAGTTGTTTGTCCTGGGTAAACCTATTATTTTCCTTTAATATTAATATATTGTATTGTCATGATGAATAACGTGTTTCATTTGTAATTGTATTTTATAACTTCAGAAAGCAATGTTGCTTGATGGTAGCAGGAGGAGTGAGGAGCCAGTAGAATTAATAAGGGCATAAGGTTAACAAAATATCCTATTCAAGTAGACTGTGTGGAGCATATAGGATTCGCAGGAGATCATCTTTACACAGGTACATCTGTTTGTATATCCCACAGAACCTCACATTACATATTTGAGCTTCTTTCATTTCCCTGCCTGATTTCTCCCAGTATTTCTTCCCCTCCTCTTCTACTGTTACCATGTTTGTGAATGGTTCCACAGTGCTCCTAGCAGAAATCTAAGCCAGATACTCCTATATCATCATTAGATCTGTGACTTTTCCTCAGGCTTCATATCCCATCAATCCAAGTTCAATAGGTTTCACCTTCTACATATTTCTTGAATCTGTGCACTTCTCTTATCCTCACCTCCCTGCAGTAGATGGATTCACCACATGTACTGGCTAAATAGTATATAAAAGTCTTAAAATTCTAGGTTGCAAAAGAAGTACCTCAGGTGTCTATTTAACATTGCAAGCATTTTCTTAAATCATAAGTGAAAGAAGATGAGATTGTTATATACCATCCAGATATTTAACTGCCAGTGTCTGGCCTTTCTACGTTGCTCTGAAACGAAGACTATAAGGGCAAATAAAAATTTAAAATAATAAAAATTAATTCTCTTTTTTGTGCAAAAAAGAAGAGACCCTCATCCCTTTCTCAGAACATTTACTTTAGAATTCTTCTCTTTCTCTTTGAAATGCATGCAAATCTTTTTAAAAGCTAAATAAACCCCTTTCCAGTTCTACAACACAGGAAAAAAAGCATATCTTTCTTAAGGACCTGGGAGCCCTCTCTTTGAAATGCAATCATCAAGGAAGACAGTGCCCCCATCTCCTCATTTCTGTGACGAGCTAGGAGCCTATACTTTAGTTAGTGCCTGGCCCCAAGTTGCAAACCTATCTCATGTCACAAAGATATGAGAAACATATTTTTCCTCTGAATAAAGGCAATTAGCAGAAACAGGTGGCCACCCCAATGACCAGGTGGATTTCGAATGAACTGTGTTCAGCGGTGCCGTCAAGGCCTCCTACCTGATGACTAAGTTTTGTTTATCGTGAGAAAATACGTGCAATGGGTTGACCTGCTCTGCTATATAAAAAGCTAAAGGTTCTTTTGTCTCTGCAGGCTCTTTAGCAGATTGCCTGTGATGCACATCACATTCTGGTTTAATGCTCATTCGACAAATAACATAGTTTTTCTCTCTCTCTCTTTCTCTTCTGTCTTCGTTGAGAAGATTTCTAGGTTGGCAGATGATTTTGTTTTTAATTACATTTCTCCAACAAGGGACAGCCTTTATGTAAGCTTATCTTGCTACTTGAAATAGGTAATTAACTAAAGGGCAGGAATATTATATAGAGTGGAAGGACACTGCAGTAGTTTAATCCATCTTAGGTATGCTTTAAGATTATCTGTTTCATGCACTCCTAGGACATGAACGAGTTTAACGTTTGATCCTCAATTAATAAACTTTTCCAACTTTCCTTCTTCCCCTCCCTAGTATATCTTAGGAAGGACTAGTTTACAAAATATTTTGATTTTTTTCTTTCGTCCTCTTCATTCCGTAAGGTCAATGCATGATTTGCTGCCTTTTTATTCATTACTATTTTCCTGGCATACTCAAAATAGATTCAAGTCTCTAAATATTTTAGGGTTAGGAAGAATTTTAAAAATCATCTACATGAGCACTTCACAGTCCTAAAGGGATTAAAAGACATTAAAAAGTAAAATCCAGACTCCTCAGTATAGCCCACGATGGGGTGTGTCCTTCCTGCTCTGACCTTACTTCCTACGACTTTTTCATTTGCTCCTAGCCTATTCGATATTTCACTATTTCTCAATCACAGCAGACAAACTCCTGCTCCAGGGTACTTGCATTTGCTATCACAGGCCTATAAATACTTTCCTCCAAATGTCTGTGGACTGCACATTCATTTCCCTTAGTCGTCTACCTTAATGTTATCTTCTCTATCAAAGTCCTCCTCAATAATGCAGTAAAATAGCATATATAATACGCTGCCATGCACATACTTTATTCCCTTACTCTGTTTAGTTTTTTCATAGAATGTGTCATGATCCTAACTTGTATTTATTTGCAAATAAATAAATCAGTGCATGAGTGAGGCTGTAACAATAGGGAATGGCTATCGAAAAGTTTCTTTGAGTGTTTGCTTGCAATCTGTATTTTAATTTTTTTGTACTTTTGCGTATTCCTTTCTAACACAATGAAATTCTTTCAAATAAAATAAAACAGGAATTCAAAATTAATTCAGGAGACAATCAGAAGTTATATTATTACATTATAGTTAAAATATAAAAGATAGATCAGTGAAAATACCAGTGGTTCTAGAACCTTAGTGTGCAACACAATGACGTGGAGGACATATTAAAATACACATTTCCAGACCCCGCTGCCAGAGTTATGGTTCAGAAAATCTGGAGTGGAGCCTGAAAATTCGCATCTTGCAAGTTCCCAGGTAATGCTGCTGGTACTGCTGCTGTGTGAACAACGCTATGAGAATCCTTCTAAAGGTAGAACATCTATAACTTGGTATTTCATATTTATAACCACTTTATCCACCTAGGAGTTGGCTCTTATGTGGAAGTGATGCCTGTGTCTGAACTGGATAAGGTCTCGAGTAGTAACAATATATATATATACAAAATGATTTTAAAAATGATTCTTAAATTTTAAATATCAAATATCTTTGTTATGCAAAGAAAACTTAATAACTAAATGCAACAATCAAGAAAAAAGCACAATTTATTCTATATCTGCTCCAGAAATATAACTTCTAATTAAATGCTACTAAACTCTAAGTATGATCAGAATACTTCTATTCAAAGTTTATGAGAAAAAATTGAATCACTTTTTTTTATGATGCAGATAGACAAACAAATATACTATAAAAGAATGGTAATATTTGATAATTTAACAAGGGGCTTTCACCGGTTCTATTGCCAAAAAACAAGATACAACCCCTGATCTTGTTTTTAAATTGCTTAATCAAAGAAATAACTGTGTAATATTAAAATCTAAAGGAATTATAAGAGATTGTAAAATCCAACCACTTAATGAGCTGTCTGAGAAAAAGGAGGTGTTCAACTTTATAATGCTTTTCCAATATGGGCATTAGAACTTGGATGCATATGGAGTTAATTTTTTAAACAACTATCTTTTCAAGAAATGTTTTTTACGTTTTTTGTTTATTAGCCTTTTTATACCCTGGGCTATTGACAGAAAAAGTTTTCAAATTTGGAATTCACTGTCTGTATGTTCTAAAGAAACCTCCAAATTGAAATAAATGTTGATCTAAACTGTAGGGCTATCACATTACCTTGTTTTAATAAGTATGGTCAACTCTGAAATACTGAACAATTTTATAGAAAAATGAAGCTGCAATCATTCAAAATGTATCATCCTTATTCTGTTACCCTTCATGTGTAGAAGAATTTAAGTTCAAATATGAAAAGGATACCATCCAACCAACTTTTCTTTCAGCAGAGATACAAGATGAAAGTGCCAATCTAAACAGGACTATATAGCAATCAGACTAAAACATGCAGGAGAGACAAGAATTATTCGAGTGTTTCAGAAAACAAACATTTCTCTCTTTTTTCATAAAAGTAAAGGTATACAAGACTTTAGAAATCATCTAACTGCCTGCATCTGTATATTTACTGATGGGTGATCCTGATGATCAGCCTTGGTTGAAAAACACTTACTGGGTTAGGTCAACATCTATATTTTGCATATGAGAATACTGAGGCCAACAATGTCTACTCCATCCCTGAGATTCCACTGAAAAAATTCAGAGTATTTTTCATTCTTCAGATAAACCTTACCTTAGTATCTAGTTGGGTCTGGGACCTTCTACCATAACTGCTTGTTTTATTGATTTTTCTTTTCTTAAAAGAATCAGACATTGGAAATATCACTTCTTCTACAAGGCATACTGCAATCCTTCCTCATAGTCAAATAACTCATCCCCAACTACTGCATTCCCCCATAACACTCTTCTCATTTTTTTTCTCTATTCCAGACTCAGTAGAAATGTCTTATGTACTTATATCCGGGTCATTATGGAAAAATAGGCCATAATGAAATCACCCAGAGAAGGCAGAGTCATAAAGGGAAATACGATGACACTGTTTTGTTTCCTAATCTTTATTAGGTCTCTTTGAAAACATACTTGAATTAAAATGATAATAGCAGTATATGATAATAATGATAATAATAGCATATTTGCTAAATAATCTGCAGTATACTGGCAGATAGAAATGGATGGATAATTTTCTCCAGAAATCTTCCAACGAAGGATTCCTAGTAGACCACTTCATAATTGCATCTGTTGATAGGCTTTTGTGTTTTTTTAAAAATTATTTTGAGAAATATAAAACAGATGATACACAATTATATTACTGAAATATTTATATCATACTGACTTATATCCAGAATAAATGTAATTCAATTTATCTACCCCCTTCAGGACAAGAATTTAAAAACCCTCGTCACATGGAACTGAGAAGGCTACTTAAATGACCCCTCTTCCAATACATTTTTTCCCCAGAGGCAACACGTAAAATCAGTATGAGAATTTTCACTCCGAAGCAAAACTGTGGATCCCAGTTCTGACACTTGTCAGGTCTGTGAACTAGAGAAAACTATTTAACTGTTCGGTGCATCTATGACTTCAAAAACCCAAAACCAAAACAAAACAAAAGAAAAACAAAACAGAAAAGTGATGATCACTAAACAAGAAAGTTTATCACATCTGATATATGTGAACTCCAGCAGACAAGCTGGTGGTTGCCTGCCGTTGCTATCGACTGTTCAAAATTCAAGGATCTTTGAATCTCAACACAAGCTTCAAAACTATAACAATTTAATTTAGGTGCCTGAAGCTGAACTATTGTAGAATCTCTTTTTTTGCAAAGCAGTATCAAACCAAGTGGAAAAACAGCCGACTCTGATATGTGCTCCTCTTCCTTTCCGATTATCTGCCCTCTCCCCTTTCACCATTATTGTCATTGACTCCACTGTTTTTCACTGACCAATGCCAATTAGGCTGTTATGTACCAGTCACTTCTTAATTCACAATGAAGGCTGGCATGCCATCTTCCATGGATAATGAGAAGGTGAACCACCTAGGCAACATGTTACACATATTTATTTATGTGATGCGTTGCTCAGAGAAGGAATAATGCTACTTGCTATTCAACCTCATTAAGTGGTGGTTGGGGAGGGATAACATGGGGAGAAATGCCAAATATAGGTGAACGGGGGATGAAGGCAGCAAACCACATTACCATGTATGTACCTATGCAATAATCCTGCATGATCTGCACATGTACCCCACAACCTAAAGTATAACAACAACTATATATATATGTGTGTGTGTGTGTATTGTTATGATAAACAAAATCCAACATATATATAGTTGATAGTTGTTGTATGTTAGGCTCTGGGTTACATGTGCAGATATATATATATATATATACTTTACATATATATACTTTATATATATATATATATACTTTACATATATATTTATATATATATATATATACACACACACACACACACACTTTATATATATATACACTTTATATATATATATATAAAGTTCCTACATCTAGGAACATTAGTCAGAGATATGAACATTCAATATACTTTATAAATTTAATACAACCACAGATTACTCATAGAAAGCTTACATTGAATCCAACAATCATGCATTGGACAATAACCTTACAAAAGTAGAACACTTCTTTCTTTTTAAAATTTGGCTGAGTATTTGGCAGAGCCCACAAATTAGAAAACATGTATATGCTACCCAGTAAAAAGCTTCTTGCTCCTGCCTTGAGGTCATGTACTCAAAGTCTGCTATTTCGCAGACAAAAACAAATGTAATCTTTATGAAATCCTTTCCAAAATACAAAATGCAGATTTGAATCATAACATAAAAAATACTTAATATCCCCTTCTCTTTTTTTCTTTTCTGGTCTCATTCTCATATACTCCAGCTCTCCTTTTTTGATTTCCCCAAACCTTCCCAAACCCAACCAACAGAGAATTCCCAGCTATCTCTCCTCATCTCCTACTTTACTCGCACTACTTAGTTTTCTTGCTTTCACCGTAACTCCACACCATTTCCAGTGTCAATCAAGCAAGATTCTAAGGAGCGAAATCCATTACACAGATCTTCACAAAAAGGTTCAGGAGACCACAAGGGAAGAAGTATTTTTCCATAGCTGGCTTTCAATACTCAGATGTATTTTTTAATATTTTTATCCTGTCACTGTGATGATAGGCTTTTATTAATAAATATCAAAATGTTGGATAAAAGATAAAACTAAATATGTATTACACACTAAACATTTAATTTTTTAATGTCAGATAGCTCTGAAGTGCCTTTGTAAAGAACTCATTATAATCTCATTTTACATATATTTTTTCTTCCTTCTTTCAGTATTTTAGCTGGAATTTTTAAAAGACAGTGCCAATGAGATAAAGCTTATGTTGGGTTGTGGAGAGCTAATTGGTTTATGTCTATGAGAAATTCTAAAACTGAGATAATTACTGAATTGTTTTTTTTAATTCATTATCCTACTCAGTAGAAATTAATATATCCTAACAATTTAATTTAACCAAAATGCTTCTTAAAAAATTATTGAAGGCATTATTTATTCCATTTGACAGCATTATGATGAGGCGTATTAAATGCAAAACACTTTACTGCTGACTATAATATTAATTTTTCTTCCAGGATTATTATTGAATTAAATAATTTAGGGTAGATGATTAATGTGCTAATTATGTCCACTTTCAGAATTAGTTCAATAATTATTTACTTTCTTCTGCTTCTGAGTAATTAATTAGAGTAGATGCATTTGAATTTACATTGTCTTGTCTCATAAAAACGAGTTAGTATTACCTATTGAATATCTCAGAAACCATTGTATTTTGCACAGTTTTGGTCCCAGCTAGACCTTTTTCGTTCTTTTCTTTTCCTCTGTATTTTGGCTGCTTGTTTTCTGACTAAAACTTTTAACCCAATTGTACCAAATTTATAACTATTTTAATTATCAAATAAATCCTAAACAATTGCTTAGTGCCCTATAAAGTCCATATTAACTCTGATTTATTCCACAATTTTATATTTTTTATTATTTTGAATTTCAAAGATAACATACAGTCACCTAACAGAACAATCTCAGTGACTCGGCATCATACATGTATTTTTCACACATTATCATCCACATACATCCATGTATCACAGAACTGCAAAGCTTTTACACATATGTTTGCAGTCATTTAACACTTTCTGTCTTCTGTAAATCTAAAGTCTTGTATTGTTAGAAAATTATGTAATGCACACAATTTGAATGTAGAAAAGAGACTTAAGGGCTAAGAGTTCACACAGTACCAATAATAACTTTGTTCTTGAATTTTATAGCTATCTGTGTACAATTATGAAACCCACTTATACAGCATTATATTAAATCTAACTTCTTCTCAAAAGTAAAAAAGGCCTTCTTTCTCCTTAACACCGGTGATCTTGTCATTAGCACAATACTTCTTAAATCCTACAACTGTTCATTTACTGTTGTGATAAAATTCAAAGCTATTAAAACAAAACTGTTGTGCTTCACATGAATTTTCATTCCAGTAAGGAATTGGTTATTCAATTAAAACAAATAGCAGTCTTCAGAATGCAAATTATGTCTAAAAATTAATTAATTTTCCTACATCTAATTATTAAAACTAGGGCTTACATTTATAAAAATAAATCTGTACCATTTTATAATTTACTTTTAATCCCAATACAACATTGCAAATATTAAAGTAGAGCCTTAAATGTTTTTTGTTCCAATGTTTTTGCCATTTTAGAAAACGATTGGAAGAATTAATTTTAGCATTTTTTTCATATATTGATGTTTCTGTGAAATATGTTTCTGACTGAAATTATTTTATTTATTTATTTGTTTATTTATTTATTTAAAGATGGGGTTAAACAGAGCAATTTAATTTTGCTCTGTTTCCCAGGCTGAAGTGCAGCGGCATGATCATGACTTACTGCAGCCTTGAACTCCCAGGCTCAAGGGATCCTCCCATCTCAGCCTCCCAAGTAACTGGAACTACAGGCATGCACCACCATGCCCTGCTAAATTTTTTTTTTTTTTAATTTTTGTAGAGACAAGGTCTCACAGTCCGTTGACCAGGCTGTTCTCAAATTCTTGGGCTCAAATGATCTTCCTGCTTTGGTTTCCCAAAGTGCTGAAATTATAGGTGTGAGCCACCACACCCAGTCTGAAGTTATTATTTTTTTAGTATATAAAGAAGTTGCTTCTGGTTATATATTGCCTAATATCTAGTATGTTAGAAGGGCTACAGCTGCTTATAATATAAATATCAACAATTTAGCATACACAATTTAAAACAACTTTATAACTTAGTGCTGAGGTTTTCTCTTTTGTTTTCTATTATGTTTTGCTATTTTGGTAAGTTTAGAAGATTATTTCAAGGCTGGGTATTACTGTATGAGTTCATGTCTTATGCATGTGTTTGGTATTTATATTTAGTATTTGTTTAGTCTTTGTATTTCTCATTGTGTTATTTATTTTTTTACATTCTGTATTTTCTACATAAATCATGGTTAAGTTGTTTTACTGTTAGCAGTCTAACAGAGTAAAATAACTTCGATTAACTAATATCTAAAAGATTACCCCCACCCTGATAGCAAGCAAGAGTACCATGCAGCTTAATCGAGTTGTTCTTTAGTGAATAGCTATCCAAATACTAATTTTTCTCTCCTGCATCACATAATATACATGGAAAATATTTTACAATGAAGCACAATTTTTTTAAAAAAAAATTCATAATCTGTTCATCCATTAAATGGGGTTGCTTATTTAGAGCAATGTATCAGATTGGTGCAAAAGTAAGTGCAGTTTTTGCCACAAAGGTAATAATAAAAACTGCACTTACTTTTGCATCAACTGAATAAATTCCAACACAACAAAATATGTGAACACACACACAGTACGTTGTATGCTATTTTATCGTTAGAACTATGTGTGCATATAAGTGTGGGCGATTAGGCTTATATTTACTCAGATATATAGACAGGAAAGTAAAAGAGGAAAAGTCAAGAAGAAAAGTTTATTTTATAGTGATAATTCCATAAGAAAACTTTTCTTCCTAAAAGTGTTTTCTTTTAATCCGTTGTAATGTTCATCATTTATTCCAAGTTTACTCTACACAGTGTCCCAGAAGAACTCATCAATATTTAATCTGCTAAATTTCTTCTCATATCTTTTTTTTTCTTCTTCTTGGCAAAGTGGACTGTAAGCATTTTCCTGCATAACTTCACATAATTTTCTTATCTTGTAACTCTGTAGATCGTTTACATTAACCAATCTGAACATGGATCTACGCTAAAATCAAGAACACTTTAATGTTTGCTCTTCTGATATGCCTGCACCTATTGGCTCTTAGTTATCAGAGTTGAAGGAACTTTGAAATGAAACATTTCAAAGTCACTTTTTGAATAATGTACTCTTGACTAACACTTGCACTAAAATTTTAAACTTTCTTTTAGCACATAATAAGGAGAAGGCTTTTGTCTTTAAGTTTTGGAAAAGCATTTGCCTTTGAGAATATTCAATAGCATTGAAAGAGATGAATAAGGTTGTTGTTCAGAATAACAAAAGTCAAACATTTCAAGGTATATGAAGTATATAGTAGCCCATGTGTGTACTAAACATAAAAAAAATGGAGGGACCAAAAGATACAAAATATTTCAGAGGAATTAAATGTGCGTACGGTACCTGTAAACTAAGTACTCATATACTAAAAATACGTGAGTATCTACTATTCATAAAGCCTTAATTCACTATTCATCATCGAAAAAGATTCTGCTTCCATGTGTTCCTTCTCAAAGAAACACAAAATCTATAGCTGTTGAGCAGGCCAGTTGGCACACTATAGCTATAAGCCATACTGTCCCTGTGTCCTTCCCATAAAGCAAATATATGTTATTAGGCTACCATAAGTCCCCCTCGATGGGTTCCTTTGCTTGAAACCACAACTCTAGGCCTTATAACCATAAAGCCAATGGGGAAAAATGGCTGTAGCAGAGAGTACACATGTGATATGGACAGAAGACAAGGAAACACTGGGTAGAAAAGGGCAGTTCCCCAGCAAAAGGCCAACCTCAAGCCTGAGGACCCCAGCCCTAAATGGGGACAACAATAGCATAATCCAGAATTCGGCTATTTTGGACTTTTCAACATGCTTGCACCTTATGTTTACTAATTAAAATAAACATTTCAACCTATCCCATCTCTTTCCCTTTTGCTTCTCCCTATGTTTTAACTTGATTTAAAAACTATGTGCTCAGAGCAATTTAATTAGTTCTATGAATCTCTCTGTTCCATGAACTCCAGGTAGGGAAACTGGAGGCTGCCTTTGTCTCAAGATGTTTCTAAACGACAACTTTTATTTCAGTTAGTGCTCATATCCCCAACATTACCATGTACTCCATGTTTGGGCTTTTTTTTTCAGATGGAGTCTCGCTCTGTTGCCCAGGCTGGAATACAGCAGGGCAGTCTCGGCTCACTGCAAGCTCCACCTCCCAGGTTCAAGTGATTCTGTCTCGGCCTCCCGAGTAGCTGGGACTACGGGCATGTGCCACCATGCCTGGCTGATTTTTTGTGTGTTTTTAGTGGAGACGGGGTGAGCCAAGATGGTCTCGATCTCCTGACCTTGTGATCTGCCTGCCTCAACCTCCTGAAGTGCTGGGATTACTGGCGTGAGCCACTGCGCCCAGCTGGGATTTTTAATCAAAAATAAATTATCTGATTCCTTAGTATACCAGAAATAAGTCTGACCCAAAATGTCCCAATACTTGAAATAATCAGATGGATAATCGAGGGAATGGCTGTTTATTAAAATTTAACAAAAGATACAGAAAAATGCATATGTTTCTCAAGAATCAATTTAGAACTTTTTCCTCTTTCCATTTTATTTTGTTGAGATAAGACCCATTTGAGCTTTACATAGTGAAGGAACGGATTCATTAATGAGAATGTTCACAACACCATCTGGATATTTTTTCTTTTGTATTTTGATGTTTTATAATGATAATGCCAAGCAATGAGATATGTAAAAACAGCTCATTTCTTGGAAATAATAATATCTAGGAGATTACCCCCAATTTTAATGATAACAGGCAAGACTACCGCTCAGCTTAACTGAATTGTTATTTAGTAAATTGCTATCCAAATACTAATTGTTTCCCTCCTACATCGTACAACATACACTGAAAATATTTTTACGGTAAAGTTCAGTTTTTTAAAAAAGCCCAACGTCCATTTATCCATTAAATGCTTGCTTATTTAGAGTGATGCAAATTCCAAAACAAAATTATATTAACACACAGAAACTATATGTGTGCATGTGCACATACATACTCTAAATGTCTTTTGTGCCATCCTTAGCATAAAAAGGGGGGAAAAGACTGTAAAAATTGGTAAAGAGTGTTCAAACACTTGTTCAGACATCAACTTGGAGTAAAAATACAAGTTGATTATAATTCAAATTCAAGAACAATGTTAAATTCAGACTGTCAAGTGACTGCTACCAGAATCAGGATTCTGACTCAGACTGAAGTTCTCCCTTTGGGCAGAGCCTTGGGCATTTAGAAGCAGCCTGTTATCTTAAATCAGCCCTTAAAGAATTTATGTCATCTTTTAGAATTTCAGGCTATGTTATCTCATAGTTTGTAGTTCTCCTTGAAGAGGTAAGGAAATATCACCACGGATTCCACAGAAATGCAAACTACCATCAGAGATTACTGCAAACACCTCTGTGCACATAAACCAGTAAATCAAGAAGAAATGGACAAATTCCTGGACACTTACACTCTCCCTAGACTAAACCAGGAAGAAGTTGAATCCCTGAATAGACCAATAATAAGGTCTGAATTTGAGGAAGCAATTAATAGCCTACCAACAAAAAATGTCAAGGACCAGATGGCCTCACAGCTGAATTCTACCAGAGGTACAAAGAGGAACTGGTGCCATTCCTTCTGAAACTATTCCAAACAATACAAAAAGAAGAAATCCTCCCTCATTTTATGAGACCAACATCATCCGACACCAAACCTGGCAGAGATATGACTAAAAAAGAAGATTTCAGGCCAATATCCAAGATGAATATTGATGCAAAAAACTTCAATAAACTACTGGCAAACCAAATCCAACAGTACATCAAAAAGCTTATCCATCACAATGAAGTCAGCTTCATTCCAGGGATGCAAGGCTGGTTCAACATATAAATGTAAATCTATAAACGTAATTTATCACGTAAGCAGAACCAAAGACAAAAACCACATGATTATCTCACAAGATGCAGAGAAGGCTTTTGACAAAATTCAACAGCCCTTCATGCTAAAAACTCTCAATATACTAGGCATCGATGGAATGTATTCCAAAATAATAAAAGTTATTTACGATAAACCCACATCCAATATCATACTGAATGGGCAAAAACTGGAAGCATTCACCTTGAAAACTGGCACAAGACAAGGTTGCCCTCTCTCACCACTGCTATTCAACATAGTATTGGAAGTTCTGGCCAGGGCAATCGGGCAAGAAAAAGAAATAAAGCGTATTCAGTTAGGAAAAGAGGAAGTCAAAATTTCTCTATTTGCAGACAGCATGATTATATATTTAGAAGACCCCATTGTCTCAGCCCAAAATCTCTTGAAGTAAGCTGATCAGCAATTTCAGCAGCGTCTCAGGATACATCAATGTGAAGAAATCATAAGCATTCCTATACACCAATAACAGACTTAAAGAGAGTCAAATCAAGAACGAACTCCTATTCACAATTGCTACAAAGAGAATAAAATACCCAGGAAAATTTATGCTTTTAAAATAAAACATATAAAATTGATATTCAGAATACATAGAAAAGGAAACAACTCAGAGTTCCTGTGGAAAAAAAATCCCATGTGTAACAAGGTCATTTAAGAAAATAGAATAGTGGCTATATACATTTTAAAGTAGGAAATGTAATAAAAAATTAAATTTAGTTGGACAATGATATGTGGGTGTAGTGTAAATAAGTATAAATAAAACCCAAGAAAATAAATGATGTTTAGTTGTAGTTTATGAATACGTCTACTAAGATGCTATTAAAAACTCAGCAATCCATTAACCTCAATTTTCTCAACTTCTTCATTTATTTGGCTATCTATTCCATCATGTGATTATTTACTGCCAAAACAAAATGTCCTTTAACAGTAATTTATTCACATAAGAGAAAAAATAGAATAGAAGCACATTTTAGAATTTTGATAAAGACAATACAAGGTCATTGAAGAGAAAACATTTTTATGACTCTCAAAATAAACCAGAACAATCTATTTTACCATAAGGCAGTCTTTATGATCATTCAAAACACATCATTGCAGTATTCATTCTGAAACATTATTTACAATCTCAGTTTCTTTATTCTTTTGAAATTTAATCAGGGGTTGCTTCCAAATGTAGTCTGGATTCATTGTTATTTCAAAGGCAACTGTCAAAGAAAATGGTCATTTGAAAGCAGTAACAATGAAACTCTGGTTATTAGATTTTAAATATTGTTAGTTTTTATATTTCTGTTTAAATTTTTAAATTTATTTTTAATACACTAATAATAATTGTGTATCTTTATGGGGTACAAAATAATGTTTTGATTTTTGTTGTACATTGTAGAAGAATTAAATCAAGCTAATTAACATATTATTCACTTCACTTTTTCTGTAGTGAGAACATTAAAAATCTACTCTTTTATCAATTTTGAAACATACAGTCCATTGCTATTAACTGTAGTCATCATGCAGAGCAGTAGATCACCAAACCTAAATCTTCTTGTATAAATAACATTTTGTCCTCTTTGATCAACATGGTCCCTCCTCTCATTCCTTCCCCTTGCCCCTGTTTGTGCTACCACTTTTTACGTTTCTATGAGATTAGCATTTTAAGATTACAAAATGAAATCATAAAATATTTGTCTTTGTGAGAAAAAGTTACAAATGGGATTTTACTAAAATAATATTCAATGACCAATCACCACCAAGTAAATTAAAACTACTGGCAGACCATTACAGAAATAGCATCTTAAAATAAGAAGTTTCTATATACCTTTTTAAGATTTCCATGATAATCCTAAAACTAGGTTAGACAACCTGTTACTAAGCTGTAATGACAAGACTGATGGAATTTGACCATGAAATGAATTAGAGGTTTACTATGACTTATTGGCAGAAAATAAAACAAACCGATGTACCCAGTTTCATGCATTCTGATTTAGAAATATAATCTATACCATCCAGAAACCATTCCTCAATTGCATGTCTCTGACTACTGGTCTGAGGTCAGTGGAGTGCCTTTTTCACTTTCTCCCTCTACTGCTAAGTATCTCTTTTCCTATATGTATTTGCAGAATATATTTCCTAGAAAACGAGTGAATGAAAGGAAGGGTAAATCACATTGCATTATGGAAATAATATTTTTCCCTGGTTAGTAGCAGGAAAACATCATGAAGGTAATAGATATTGAGGCTTGTGATGTAGAAGTATATTTAAAACATATAGAGTGCTTTGCTTTCCTTGGGATCAGATTATGTAAAAGCTAAGTAGATAGAATATAAGCACATTCTTCTTTAAAGTGAATCCAGCCACACTCTATGGATGTCTAATATATGCTAAGAATGTGGATGTGAACACGGCCTCAATCAGCTATCAACCATGTAATATAGCTTTGTTTCAGTGTTTCAGAATAAGCAAATAAGAGAAAAAATGATTTACCATAAAAATCAGAAGAAAATTTCAGCTAGCTAGTTGACACTTTTGTTGGTGGGGATGGAGTGTTGCTCTGTCTCCCAGGCTGGAGTGCAGTGGCATGATCTCGGCTCACTGTAACCTCTGCCTCCTGGGTTCAAGCCATTCTCCTGCCTCAGCCTCCCAAGTAGCTGGGATTACAGGCGTGTGCCACCACGCCTGGCTAATTTTTTGTATTTTTAGTAGAGACAGGCTTTCACCATGTTGGCCAGGCTGGTCTTGAACTCCTGACCTCAAACGATGCGTCTGCCTTGGCCTCCCAATGTGCTGGGATTACAGGCATGAGCCACCGTGCCCAGCTGACACTTTTAATAAAATGCAAAAATCCATGATTTTCATTTGAAGAAAATCAAACCAGGAAGCCACAACAAAAGAATTAAAAAAAACAAAAAAAAAACAAGAATGCACAAAATGTGAAGGAAGTGGGTGGGATAAGGAGAGGAAACTATTCTCAAAAGGCAACAGGAAATGAACTTCAAAGACAAAAGACAGAGAGGCCAACACGAGGAAAGGTTTGACGGTTTATACACAGGATGGTAAATGGAGTACAGTCCCACTATTTAAGTAATAAGCGTTCAAGAGGTACAGTCAGATCATTTTCAAAAGGGATAATAATAAAGACATGTTTATAATAATGATACTAATATTAGCACTGATATACTTTGCTAAAAGAAACAGTAATGAGACATTTTACCCTGTTCAAATCTACTGCAAGACTAAAGTTATTTAAGCAGCCACTGAGGCAGTCTCACCTTTTTAGTGGATAGAAGGAAAAATCATTTCACGTTATCGGCTTTCCCTAAATGAATCTCTAACGCCACTGAGCTGTAAAACCTTGTGCTTCCCTGCTCAGCTACTCAGGAAGTCCGAGGCAGGAGAATCGCTTGAACCTGGGGAGTGGAGGTTGCAGTGAGCTGAGATGAGGCCCCTGCACTCCAGCCTGGGCAACAGAGTGAGAGTCTGTCCCAGAATAAATAATGTGCCTCAGTCAGGAATGATGGAACTCAAGCAAGGATGCTCTACCCAATGGTTACGTAGATGTGTTTAAATCCAGGTTTGGATAATTGTCTTTAACAAATTACATTTAAAGTTTAAAGGTAAAAATTACAAATTGCTGAATAATTTGCTTCCTGCCTAACTCTCTGACTTAATTTAACATCACCATCTTTCTTATTCACTCCATTGTCATTTTGCAGCTATTGCCTTGGTTTACTTTCTTCTTCATAGTAATCATGGCCGGAAATTATGACCTTATCTGTTTATGTGTTAGCATCTATACTGCAACACTGGATATAAACTTCATGAGGGCAAACACCTTTTCTGTCCTATTCATTACTATATCCTCAGCACTTACTATGTTTCCAGCACTTCTAGCACTGCCTGGACCTTAGCAGGTGCTCAGTACATAAATATATGCGAATAAAAAAAGATGTGCAAGTAATATCTAGAATCAAGAATAAAATATAAAAGAATTTTCGCCACAGTATTCGTGTTTACAAACACTAAGAAAATATTAAAACAAAGTTAATTACAGCATAGTACTTAACCTCACAGGATTATTGGCAGATTAAATGAGACGGTGCTCACAAATGATGTAACAAAGCCCTGACAGGAACGTAGAAGGTGTTTAAGAAAGGTTCTTATCATTGTTCATTGTTATTTCTCCAACAAAATGTTTGTAAGGAAATTATTAAGGCACCAGGATTGATAAATTTTAATGTGTGCAAAATATATTACAAAGAAAATATTAATATGTTTAATTATGCATAAGAAATTATCCAAAGAAAGTCTGCAAAGTTTTTAAATAACATTAATAATTTATGGTAAAGTTTCATGTTTGAAAAAATTTTTATTGTATATAAACCTTAACTTCATCTCAGTAACATTGAGAGTTTGTGTATATTTACTAATGTTCAAATGAGTTAAATTATCATTACATATCCTTTTCAACATGAGCTTCCTAAAGTATGGATGATACTTTTTTGGCAATTTAGAATCATGTATCTATTTGAACACCACAGTGATTATTCATTATATTGAATGATAAGAGGGTCTTATAAAAATAACTTATAGAGATAAAATTATAAATCAAATGTAGGTAATAATCAAAACAAAATCTTCAAATTAAGTTTATTTTTAAAAGATGCTTAAAGTTTCATTTTAAATCTTGAAGAACACTACTATTGTTAATGTAGACATGTGCAGCTTAAAATGAATCAAAATCTATATATTCATGAGTTATAATAAACTAAGACCCACAGGATAAAGTTGGATTTAGGTGATTGTATAGATTGTACTATCAAGTAATAACTTTTTGTGAAAATCCATTTCCATTTCAAGTCATCTAATTTGTCTAGTGAAATTATAAAAGGGATAATAAAATTAAAATATTTTCCTGAAAACACATTTTATTCAAATACAATTTTAAGTGATTAATTGCTAGCCTCAGTAAATATGACGTTCCCAGAAATGTGTGTTGCCAAAATAATTGATCCTACCACATGGATATTAGTAAAGTGCTGATGGTCCTTGATATATGAGGTCAACTTGTACATGGTTCAGATGTAGCTTTAATGAAATTCCATTGAGAACTGTAACATTAGATATTCTCAGTTTACAAAAGCAGGGAAAAATGACTTTACATTTTGCTAAAGTGTCACAGCTACTGCTAGTATTTTTATATTATAGGTTTCATGCAACCTAGCAAGAATTTAAATCCAGTTATTGTGTTACGTGAACAGTTACCAGTGGATCACGTGTAACATCATTCAACATACACCTTCTCTGGTTCTCTGCATTGCATTGCTTAGGATATGTGTGCTCTTGTCGGAGGAAGCTTAGACTCACATGGCTTTTGCAACTTATCTTCCTTTATAAGTTGTGACTATTAGTTCAACAATAGAGATGGGTAACAGTTATTCAGTGATTATGGGGCACTTTCATTAGCAAATTATTATATTCTGTCAGCAGAAAATCATAGGTAGAAGCACAGTTAAAGAAAATCTAATGTTATTTCCTAAAAACCTGGGAGGTCATGCTATTTATCTAGGATTGAACAATGAGTTTCTGGCAGAACTGATGAAGATCAGAATCTAGGCATTCCTGCTCCAAAATGAGTACTTGCTCTTTCTACTACATTGAGTTACTTCAAATATTGCCAGAAAGTGGATCATAGACAACTATGAAAAATTGTGGATTTATATAATTCAAGTTGGGGCTCAGAAACTAAACCAAAATGTTTTAATTTGTGTCATCTATCCCTCCCACCAATGTTTTGAGTATGTATAATAAAACCCATGCCTATCCAGAAGTATTAACAACGAGGAGCCTGTATTTGGTAAAACTGTAGACTCTTCTCTTGTACTACTATTCCCAAGACCTGGAAGAAAGCTGGGCACATGTTTAACACTTTATAAATATTTGCTGCATAACCAAATACATAAAGTTTAACTATTAATGAACTCATAGGATGGCATCCAAGCTAGTTCAGTTCTAATGCTGTGTGAGTTTAGAAATTCTGCACAACCAAATTTTGGTGGCAGCCAATTTTTCTTAAGTATGTCAAGGATGTCTAATGAGTTTCTTAAAAATTGTTCTTCTTTACCAAACAATAAAAGCTAAGGCAAAAATAAATACATCTGCCATCATTTGCGATTTGAGTAGACATTTCTTACTTTATTATTGTCAAATAACTCAAATTTGTCATTATTTTCCTTTTAACTACATGAATGATTCTTTGGAATTTTAGACAATGCCTATTGACTAGTAAAATAAAGTGGAAAACAGAAAATTTACATAACATTCCTTTACTGAGCTATCTGTTTCAATACCACGGCTTCAATGTTATTTGGTTTTATGTTGGCATATCTACCTGGTACCCATTCTAGGCACTAAAAGAATACCCACACCATACTGATTTCACATTTTGTTAGCAACCAAATAAAAGCATCTCTTGGACTTCTACAAAACAAACAGTTAATCTAGTTCCAAGAGACAATTCAGTTCTGTATACACTTACTGCACAGCTTCAAAAAAAAAAAAAGACTCTGAAATTTGTAAAATGTCTAATCAGGTCAGACAGGAGGGAGAGCTGGGGAACAGACACAGAAGTAATAGCAAAAACAAAGCAAAAAAGAAAAAGAAGGTGAAAAATATCTCACAGGAAGCCCCCTGAGGGAAGTAACTCACCAAAACGTCTGCTTATCCTTCTTGCATTCAGCATTATGAGGACACACACACGTCCTCAAACAAAATGAAACCAACAAACAAAAAAGCTCAAACAAGAAACTAGCATGTGCAGTAACTCCACTAGCATGAGCTCATACGCTTTATTTCAACAATATTTGTGAAGAATTTAAAACTGTCAAAATAGAATTTAAAAATGCAAGGGGTGTGAATATGACCTCACCCTTCTCTCAGGGATCCCACAGGCAAGTAGAATAAACCAGATATTTATAGCATAGAGTGTCAGGTCTGGTCAAAACAGGAATGCGCAGGCTGCTAAGGTGGGCAGAAAGAGGGAGTCAGTTTATTCAGAGCCGGAGGAGAAGAGGGAGTGGATTACAAAGCGTTTCCTGGAAGATGCCAAAATCTAGCTCTGAAGGAATGACCGTTAGCTGCTCTAAACTTCATCGCAGTGGGAATGCGTGTTGGAAAGGCTCTGAAGAGAGGAACAGGATGACATCTGTGGAGACTGCAAATACTTAGCATAGGATAGCTGGAACAAATTATATAGACCTGTTCAAATAATGATAGACCACATTAAAAATAGATGAGGCTAGAGGTAAGCAGGACTCAGATAAAAAGGATTCTGTTCACTAACTGATGATATCTGTGTATTATCGTAAGCAGTAGGGAGCCATTCAAAGAACTGAAGCACTTGCAATGACCACTCTAAAAGCAATTTGAGAAAGGATTGAAGGAGACTCAGTTACGAAGCAAGAAGCAGCATCAGTCTGCTTGGCCCAAAGAATTGCTCTGGAGTAATCAGCTCATATTTGTGATGTTAAGTGTGACTGCTTTCTATTAAAAGCAATCATCTATCACATTAAATTAACTGTCAATTTGCTTTTTATTGGCTTTCTAGCTTTGTTTGTATTGAATCTGTAAATTACAATTTGTTTTATGCTTCCAAACTGGTTCCCATTCAGTGCCCCATAATACACATACCTGGCAGTTAAAGATTAATTGTACTTGAAAATTTTAAAGTTCTTAAGAAATATTTTCCATCAACCTATTAATTCATATCAATCTAGTACCATGATTATAAGTGTCTAGAGAGATGCAAGCTAGACAGATTTGAATGAGAAAGAAGATGTAAGTGCCTTAGGAAGTCACTCCATGAAGTTAATCTCACTAGAGTTTATAACATCTCTTGACACCAAAATAACTTCATTATCAAATAATGCTCCTTAAATAATCAAGATCGTCTAGTGGACTTTTAGGTTTACAATGCCAGGAGCTTCACTGAACAGTAGCTGTGTCCTAGGAAAGTGCAGCACACAACAATGTATTTCATTCCAGGTAAAATCAGTTGTGTCTCAGACTGAAAAATATGTATACATATAATAAATACAGTCATGCACTGCATAAAAATGTTTTGGCCAATGGCAGATCACATATATGTTGGTAGTCTCATCAGATGATGATACTGTATTTTCGTTGCACATGTTCTGTGTTTAGCTGTTTGGATACACAAATGTTTCCCACTGTATTACAGTTTCCTATAGTGTTTAGTACAGTAACATGTCTTGCAGGTACAAGTTTGTAGTCTAGGAGCAAAAGTCTGTACCTATAGCTTTGGTGTGTGTTAGACTATATAATCTCGGTTTGTGTAAGTACACTCACTGATATTTTCACAATCACTAAATCACCTAAAAGATTATCTCAGAACATATCTCTGCCTTTAAGTGACATATAAATACATAAATATATACACATTCCATTCCAAAATATAAATCTTTTGACTCCTTTTTATTGTGATTATTTTGAAAACTTCTAACATTTGAGTAAGAGTTAGAAGAAAATACCCATGTTTCTGGGTAAATGTCTCTGACCAGGGCAGGATTGTTTGTTCCATAATTCAAAGCAAAACTTTCCATCTTTTTCATAATATGAATAGAAAACAATAATATTGACACACTGGAGTACACAGATGTGGCTGTTTGTGGCTGTAATTAACAGCCCAGGATTTCTGGCCTCTTCAACCCCACCTGGCTTTCTTAAGGCTGAGGAATTAATAACTTCTGTATACCTGTACCTGTTTTGACCCGCTGGTGCGTATTCCAATTGGGAAGCTGTGGCTTAAAGAAGACTCAAGAGCTGGGAAAGAAGCCTATGCTAGAAAGCTGCTAACCTTAGAGAAAGAATTAACCTGCTGCATAAAAGCTGATTCACTTTTCTATCTTTAAGTTGATAAAACTGTACATACCTTTAGCAGATGAGTCAAGCATCGAGATGATAATATGTGTTAATTCAAATGCCAACTTCTTGATTGATAATAGCTGCTTGGATATTTTTGTTGAGAAACATTCTAAGGCTTTGTCTAGGCCCAGTTGACAATAATGCTGGATTGATGAATGACATTTACCATAGTTACAGTAGGAAAGAATGGCATTATTAACTGACTGAGACCATAGGTTGATTGTACAATATAAAATATTTATTCATCAAATCTTTCTTTAAAAATATTTTATGAATTGAACTTTAAGCTTATATCCTAGGTTTGTTTTATTGTTTTGGGTTATAAATAATCCAGCAGACAAACCTACCTTAATCCTTTTTTGTAGTTCATTTTGCTTGACTCAATGCTTTCAATGTAGGTGCTTATTTTTATTGTTTTGTCTCTTCTTACAAATCTCATAATATGCAGCTTATTTTATTCCCATTCATCTTTCACTTTTAAATAGAGATTAAGAAACAGCCTCAAAGGAGGACACAGACAGACATGGCCCTGGTCCCAGTGGAAGCTAAAAGTGTTGACTTTCCCTGTGAGCTTTACACAGGAGCTTCTGCAACATAAAAGAGATCACAAGGCCAGTGTTGACGAAGCCCTTGATCCTGTGCTTGTTACCTACAAACACATGACAGCAATACCTTAAAAATCACTGTCTCCGTGACTCAGGAGACACAGGACAAATTATCCCAGGATGCAATATAGCCCAAGCATATTGTGGGAATAATGCAGATTAATTTTTTTCTCTTTTCTAAATTCACGTATGTATCCCGCTTTCAAATATTTATTGACTGCTCAGTTCATTCCCTTTTCAGAGAGAATGAGGGTCTATTTCATTTGTTCAAAAATATAAAAATAATCAGCCCTCTTATCTTTCAAAATAAAAACCAGCTTTGCTCCCAACCTGTTTGATATCTGGAATATATCAATTAATACTTTCATTTCAGAGATTCATTACATACAACGTTGGAATATATGCTATAGCGTTACTATAAAGAGCTGGATTATATAGTAAAACAAATAGATACATCAAAAGAAAACTGGGCCAAAACATAAATGTCAGAGGCATTTGAACCAAAGCAACTGCATCTTGAATAGGAGCTGGGTGCAATCCCAGCCTTAGAGTTCCTAGGGCATTCTGAGTCAGAGGGTGAGATAGGAGGTAGGTACAAGATACGTGTCATAAAGACATTGCTGACAAAACAGTTTGCAGTGAAGAAGCTGGATGAAACCCACCAAATCCAAAATGGTGATGAAAGTTACCTCTGGTCGTCCTCGTGGCTACACTTTCACTAGTACCAAGACAGTTTACAAATCCCATGACAATGCCAGGAAGTTACACTGTAGGGTCTAAAAAGAGGAGGCATGAAGAATCCACCCCTTGTTTAGCATCCCATCAAGAAATAACCATAAAAATGGGCGACCAGGAGCCCACAGGGCGGTTCTGTCTATGGAGTAGCTGTTCTTTTATTCCTTCACTTTCCTAATAAAACTTGCTTTCACTTTAGTCTGTGGACTCGCCTTGAGGCATTTCTTGTGCGAGATCCAAAAGCCATCTCTTGGGGTCTGGATTTGGACCCCTTTCCTGTAACATCTCTCTGGCGACCATGGAAATGACTATGTCTTTAAGATTAAGGGTCCTCTTGTAAAGGCGTGGGGGAGATATGTCAGAGGCTTTGGAACCAGAGCGACTCCATCTTCAGTGAAGTCTAAGAAAATGCGGCTGGGACTTACGTGGCTGCATTCCCAGAAAATTAGGTATTCCTAGCCCCTACCAGCTTAAGGTTAGGAAAACAGATGGGTAATATTTACTAAACAGACTTAGACTTGGGGGTATGCCGATAGCCCAATAACTTGAGAACAAAGGCATTCCTAACTTTGCTTTAAAGACAGTAATATTTATTCTTGCAAAATACAGTAATTAAGAAAATTAATTGCTTATCACTAGTCCTTGTAGCCCCATGATCTTTTTTTTTTTTTTTTACTTAGGTAAAAGAAAGTACCTAGGTTTAAAAAAAAAAATTCTGTTTAAAAAATAATTCTATTTTTTTTTTCTTTTCTTTTTTTAACTAGGTTAAAAAAAAAAGTTTTGGACCTAGGATGGACACGTTCCTCCTCATACTTTGGAGAACACCCTTCTCTGTCTATGGAGTAGCCGTTCTTTCAGCACTTTACTTTCTTAATAAACTTCCTTTGCTTTGCACTGTTGACTCATCTTTAATTCTTTCTTGTGCAAGATCCCAGAACCCTCTCCTGGGGTCTGGATCGGGACCCCGTCCCGTAACATAAATAGTGTATTCTTACAACAATAAATAAAATGGCTAATAAACTTAAATATTCTACTTGCTAGTCGTCAATGAAATATAAATTAAAATGAAACATCTTTGGAAATGTTTAGGATTAAATGATGATGTAATTCCAGGAAACAGACACACTTCCTCCAGGGGTATAATCTTCCTGGAAGACAGTTTGACAAAATTTATCAATACCTTTAAGTGTCATATGCAGTAGTTCAGCCCAGCAGTTCCTTTTCTGAGAAGGTATCCTAAGAAAAATTTCTGCAAAAACTTGCGTATACTTGTTTTTAGTGGTCTAAGACTAACTTAGCCCTAAAGCAGATAATAGAGTTTGAAATCGATTTGATGAGAACCATACAGTGCTTTCCTCATGTGGATACAGATTAGCAGAGAAAGTGAATTAGAAGATTTTAATGGACAGGGGCAAGACGTGCTTGCAAAGGATGAAAACAATAAAAGTAGCAGAAGCATCAAGAATTAAGAATGAAAGCTGGATGTCAGCTTCCAGTCCTGCTGAGGGTCAAGTCTGCGGCTGTCTTTTTACTTCCTTCTGTGTCTCTAATTAATTAGTGTCTTTCTCTTGTTCCACGACCACAAAATCTAACTTGCATGCACAAAAGAATCACTGCTGGGTCTTCAGTATCACTGCTCAACAGGCATGATGGGCTACACACTTCCCTTCACTCCAACTGAACGAAAACTTTCTCACTGAAGTATTTAACAGACATAGTTTTGTTTGCTCATTTGTTTGTTTGGGGGGGCACAATACCTTAAAGAATATCCAAGTCAAGACTTCAATTTTGTAAATGAAGAGAGAAGACTAAAATGATAAACTGGCTTTACTGTGTTGTTAATATCATGACAGGGATTACAGCCTGGGTGTTCAGGGAATCTCTTAGCCCCATCTCCCTATAAAGCAAAAAGGCCCCCAATCTTCACCAGGAAATGAATGAATTGCCTCCCTCAAGGGCTGTGAAACTGTAAACAGTAAGTTTCCATGACACGTACATAAGCCACACGAAGAGATGTGTGCACCTGACCCAGAAACTTGAAGTGTACACATGACAACAAATGAAACATGGTGTACCCACAGAATTCTCATGAGAATCTCTGTATCCAGAAATTACACTTGCTTCATGTTTTAATGTTGCTGTTAGAGAACAGAAAGGGACTTGCCTAGCTCACTGAACCTGCTTTCAACAATGTGAAAGAACTATGACTGGAGGCCACAGCGGCCCAGCCTTCCCGTCCCAAGGGAGTTCAGTGGGCTCAGAAATAAACATTCGCCCCATGAAGATGTGAGCTTATTGTGCTCTGTATGCTTGGCTGTGGATCGTGTGCAAATCCTTCTGTTAGAGCTGTGCCCAACCCCACTCCCCCGACTACCACCTATAAAAAAAAAAAAAGAAAGAATTTAGAACTGTTTAGAAGTGGTGGGAATTGCTCGCTTGGGCAGCACATATACTAAAATTGGAATGATACAGAGAAGACCAGCATGGCCTCTTTGAAAAGATTACATGCAAATATGTGAAGCATTTCTTATTTTTAAAAAATGTATAAAATAATAAAAACTAAAGAAAATGGTGGCAATAAAAGCATTGAAGGTTGAAACTAAACTCTCAAGTGCGCAATATAGATGGGTGGTGTTGTTTTGTTTTTTGTTTTCAGAAACCACACTGTTAATGACTCCAAAATATGAAAATGCCATTAAGTATCAGGGCACTATAATACATATTTTAAAATGTAAACTAGGTCTCAGATTCAGTAAGCAAGTATATCGGTCCATTTTTCTTACATGGCTAATGAAGACATAGCTGAGACTGGGTAATTTATAAAGAAAAGAGGTTTCATTGACTCACAGTTCCACAGGGTTAGGAAGCCTCAGGTAACTTACAGTAACGGCAGAAGGAGAAGCAAGCACATTCTTCTTCATATGGCAGGAGCCAGGAGTGCAGAGTGACGTGAGGGAAGCTCCTTACAAGACCAACAGATCTTGTGAGAACTCACTCACCGTCATGAGAACAGCAAGGACATAACTGTCCCCATGACTGAATTACCATCCGCGGGGTCCCTCCCTCAACATGTGAGATTGTGGGAACTACAGTTCAAGATGAGACTTGGCTGGGGACACAGCCAAACTATATCAGTAAATACAACTGCCGATCTAGATTTCTGGCTCTTCCAGTGCGTGACAACAGTTGCTTTGGGACTTAATGCAAGGGGAAAAAAATCCATTTGGTTATGTGTGCTTCAATCTACCTGATCTAATAACAGCAGATCCCAGTGGAAATTCATACTGGGGATGTATTATCCAGAAGGAAAGAAGTTAATGAAAGATTAGTGATGAATGTCTCAATAACAAACAAACAAAAAAAAGACACAAAACTTTTGTGCAAGTGTCTTTGTGTGTTTTTAATGTACTGAACATTAATTACTTATCAAACATTAATCATATTAAAATCTTGGCATTTTGTAGCAAGACTGCAATACCTATGTTACACGAATCCATTAAGAATAAGAAATCAGACACCGAAATGCTTGCTAAATTAAAATTCTACAAATGGCATTAAAAGGTAAAATTTGGTATACAGAAAGCAATGGAATTAAACCAGTATCTTTAAAATAAAAGAATTTACTATAAAACATTAATTCAGGTGTTCTTTTTTTGATTATGCATAGCCCAAAATGTTAACTTCCAAAATGAAAGTCGGTCCTAACTCTGTATTGGAGGGTATAAAGTTGAACTACATTCATCTGGTTTTTTTGAAAGCACCAAATTTCATGGTTCTTCTTCCTTCTCAGAAGCTATTCATGCACATGACAGAGAGAGAAGTATTTATTAGGAGAAATGGAAATTGTTCAATGAATGGCTTAATTGTTCCTAAGTTGAATAAATCAATAAGACAAATAAGGTTTTATCTCCTACTGCGTATTGAGTAGTGGGCTAGGCCCTGGTGGAAAAGAAAGTTGGTCACAAGTTAAATTGTTAAATATGTGTACTATTGAACTCTGAAAATAAACAAATCTCTTAATCTACCTGCACTTTATCTGAGTCTCCTCAAATTGTCAAGAGTTTCATGATATGGAGAAAAAAATTACATATACTTTAAACACATATTTAGAACATGCTGTTAAAAGATAAAAGCAGCTAAAAATATAATATTTACCAAAATTATACAACATAATAATAAGTACGTTGCCAGCATTTATTGAGAATTTACCATGTGCTGGATACTGTACTAAATGATTTATCTGATTTAATCCCCATAATAGCTCTATAAATAAATATTAAAAATATATTATTGGCCGGGCGCAGTGGCTCATGCCTGTAATCCCAGCACTTTGGGAGGCCGAGGTGGGCGGATCACGAGGTCAAGAGATTGAGACCATCCTGGCCAACATGGTGAAACCCCATCTCTACTAAAAATACAAAAAAAAAAAAAAGAAAAATAGCCGGGCATGGTGGCACGTGCCTGTGGTCCCAGCTACTTGGGAGGCTGAGGTGGAAGAATTGCTTGAACCCAGGAAGTGGAGGTTGCAGTGAGCCGAGATTGGGCCACTGTGCTCCAGCCTGGGCAACAGAGCAAGACTCCGTCTCAAAAAAAAAAAAAAAATAATAATAATAATAATTATTATATATATATATAATTACACTTAAAATATGTAGCACAGAGAAGTATTTTTGATCAATAATGAATGAATAAATTGTCCTCACTTAAAAAAAGAGGAAACTGACTTAGAGGTCTGTCTTGCCACAGTCATCCGGCTAGCAAGAGCTCAAACCCAATATTGTGTGGTAAACACCACGGTAGAAACATACACGGACTCACATGAAAGTACAGAGAAAGGGTTTCTAAACTAAAGTGGGGAGGAGGAAGTTAAGGAAAATAAAACTTCATATTATCTCTTTCCAAATAAGAATTAGGTTCTACTTCTCAGAGAGCACGTTCATAATAATTTGCATTTATCACTGTGCTGATGATTGCTCATACGTCTTCTTCCTTAATTAAACTGTTAGTCCCCTACAGGTAGTACTATGTCTTATTCCATCTTTATCTTTAAAGAGGCTTGGATCATATCTTTTACAGTATAGGATCTGACAAAAGTTTGTTGACTGAATAAGTGACCTACGCGAGATAGTGACCTTGATTAACTAACAGATCAAATCAGTACCGAAAGATGGTCTCCTAGTCTTGGGAGGATTTTCTAACACTTTGCTAAAAACAATCTACTTGTATGAAGCTCATGACTTACAACATTATTGTATTTTGTCCTATACACATGAGGTCATAAGAAAATTCATCTTTCATACTATATATGATTAGCTAGGAAGATGGTCACGGACTGAAAAAATATTTGTCACATATATGGGTTTTATTTTTTGATTTAATGGCAGGATTCCATTGTTATTCATCAACTAATAAAATTTACCCATCTATGCACAGTGAGTTGTTTATTGAATGCAGCAAGATTGATTTTAGCAGTTTTGGCAGGTGAAAATTAAAACCATGCTTGCTTTATTCCAAAGCTTGGAAATATGCAAAGTAACAAAGGAACTAGAAGAAAGGCAGTTCGTATATTTCTTGAAGTCAGAGGTCAAGGACTGGTTCATACTGCCATTTCATTGCTCACAAAATAGAAAATAATACACCATAGTTCCTCATGAGACTGGCAGCTGTTATTATGGTAGCAACTTATATTTCAAAACAGTGGCCTGTCTTTTTCAGAGATGGATTTAGCTTTCATTATTATCATGAGTATGCAAAGATTATACAGAAATCAGCAATTAGTACTTAACAAGATTAAATGAAAACGGCAAATGAAGTTCTGCCTTGATCTTTGCTGAATTAACCTTCCAGGCATGTGGTCTTCTTGAAGTTTTAACTCACAAGGGTGAGTCAGTTTCCTATAGAGTCAGGGCCGTTGCTGGGATCTTGGAATTCCTAAAGGAATATATAGCACATCACCTTGCCTTTCCATTAGTCTGTTTCAATTTGCTAAAGGATAACTACCGAGAAACTGGCTGCCCTTGTCAACAGTATGACATATTGGGGGAATGAATAAATCTTCAAGGCATGACTGAAAAGATGAATCACAATGGGCTTCCCTGAGCCATAGTTTAGTTTTCCTCAGATTCAGTTACTCATGGTCAACTGCAATCTGGAAATATTAAAAATTCAAAAAATAATTGATAAGTTCCAAATCGTACACTCTTCTGAGCAGTGTAATGAGTTCTGTAATGCAGTCTTCCACTGTCCCCTGCTCTCCTGCCTGGGATGTGATTGATCTCTCTGTCCAGCATATACATGCTGTACACATTGTGGACCTGCCTGTGAGTCACGTAGTAGGCATCTCGGTCCTCAGGTCAACGGTCATGGCATCCTAATGCTTGTATTCAAGTCACCCTTATTTTACTCAGCAATAGCTAAGCCTATGGAATAATATTCAACCTAACCAATAAACATGCAAATTAAATAAAAATAATAATAACAATGCTCCAAAGCACAAAACTAGTGATGTTGGCTATCTGGATATGCCAAAGAGACACAGTGTTTTTCCTCAACAGAAAGGTAAAAGTTCTAAACTTAATAAACAAAGAAAATCACATGCTGAGATTGCTAAAATTGGAAGTAAGAATAAATTGTCTATGAAATTGTGAGAAGGGAAGAAAAAACTTGTGTTAGTTTTGCTGTTGAACCTCAAACTGGGAAAGTTACCGTCACCATGCATGATGAGTGCTTAGTAAAGATGAAAAAGGCACTAGCATGAGTAGAAACATGTTCTGATTGACTGGAATGGGGTTCAGGGCTATCTAGGGTTTCAGGCACCCATTGGGGTCCTGGAACATATCCCCTGCAGATAAGGGGAGACCACTGTAGCACAGTTCTATGTCTAGAGGTTATCAAAAACATTAGAAAATACAACTATCAGTTTATAGATGTGTGTCTAAATCTCACCTCTGTTTCTCAATATGGTGTGTGAAACACAATGAATCTCAAGGTGATAGACCTCTTTTTTAAAAAAATAATCTACAGTGCTTTTTAAATTGACACAATATTTGTACATATTTCTGGGGTACATGTGATATTTTGTTAAAGGCATAAAATGTGAAATTATCATGTCAGGACGTTTAAGTTACCCATCACCTCCAGAGTATAATCATCGCAAGCAGAAGTCCTCTCTTCAAATTACTTTAAAGTACACAAGACCTTGTTGTCAACTATAGTCCTCGTACTCTGCTACCCAGCATTAAACGTATTCCTTCTAATTGTATATTCATGCCCATTAACCAACTTTACTTCATCTCTTCCACCATCATTGATTTATTTTGGTCTGTTTTTGCTTTTGTAAAAAATATTAACAGCTTTCAGTGAGAACCAACATGAAATTTATCTGTTGGAAATCCAAAGGAAAATGTGTCACTTTTTCTTTTCTTTTTCCTCAGGAATAGCAAAGAGCAGATTGGCTATCTGCTCCTTGGACTTTTTAAAAAATGCTTTAGAAATTCTACCCTAATGCATTTCTATGTAAATATATAAATTAAGGCACAGTGTATATGAGGCAAATGAGGGAAATTCTACAGACAATTACCTTGTGTCCATAAAGGTGTCAAGATCATAAAAGACTAAAAAAGCATGTTTAAAAAGCTTACATTTTTCTCCAAAAAAGGGAATGGTTGGGTTGAGGACATAGTTATGAAAGACATTTTTAGGACAATTTTCAAAATTTGAGTATGGATAGTGTGTTGGACAAGAGCTTTCTATCAATATTAAGTTTTCTGATTTTGATTATTTAACTGTGGTTATGTAAATATTGCCTTTTCTCATAGGAAATACACTTTGAAGGATTTAGGATGAAAAGCTGATGTCTCTAACTACCTTCAGGTTGAGATAATTTACTCTCAAATAATTCAGAGAGGAAGTATGCCTGAGAGAGTGTGTAGGGTGTGCACAGAATGATTCAATAAAATAGATTCATCATATGTTAACAATTGACCAATCCAGGTAAAGAATATGTGTTTTTACAATATTCTTGCAATTCTTCTTAAATTGAAAATTAAAAAATTATAAAAAGACAAACTGCATAGCAGTAAAATTAAGAATAATATTTCAAAGACAGTCATAATAACTGGGGTAATACTTTGCATTTGAATATGAACTATTAATAAAGCTTCTAGGCCGGGTGCAGTGGCTCATGCCTGTAATCCCAGCACTTTGGGAGGCCGAGGCAGGCGGATCACGAGGTCAAGAGATCGAGACCATCCTGGCCGACATGATGAAACCCCGTCTCTACTAAAAAAAATACAAAAATTAGCTGGGCGTGGTGGCACGCACCTGTAAACCCAGTTACTCGGGAGGCTGAGGCAGGAGAATTGCTTGAACCCGGGAGGCAGAGGTTGCAGTGAGCCGAGATGGTGCCATTGCACTCCAGCCTGGTGCCTGTTGATAGCGAGACTCTGTCTCAAATAAATAAATAAATAAATAAAATAAAAATAGGTCTTCTAAATATGTGATTTATTTAACTTTATTCTTGAAACAACTCTAAAATTTTAAATGTCTTTATTCCCATTTTAAAGATGAAGAAACTTGGAGACAGAACTATTTCAGTGCTTTAGTTTAAAAGATTTTGATTTGTAGTCTTTTCTGAGGTCACTACACCACAAACTGTGCAAATTGCCCTCATTTAGGTCCTAAAGGCAAGCCTGTGGCTTGTGCTCTGCTCACTAACCAGCTGTCAGGCTGTAAGAATTTGGGTGGTTGCAGATCAGGAAGCAGCTCTATAATTCATCATCAGTCTTCTAAGCTCTCTTGTCTCTATTTTCATAGTAGGTTATTGGTTTTCATTCCAAAGTTGAGCTAGCTCTTCCTGGCATGATTGATGGTGCAGGTGCACAGTTTTAGGAAAGAAACAACGGGAAATTCTATTGGGTTATGCTGCATTACAAATAGAAAAAAATCAATGTTAGATAAGTAGAACTGAGAAAATTATGAGGGAAATAAATTTTATTTTTATGTATTCCAGAATTACAACTAAAAGTAGGTATTTTGTTTGAAAAGGTATAGGTGTTCTTTGGGGAGAGAAAGGAAGAAAGGGCGGAAGAGCTATGAGTTCATATTACTAGAATTCTTATTTCACTAGAATGTAAGATTTGTCTTCTGAGTTTAGATGGAGTTTTCTTTATTTTAAAATTACTTTATCTATTTCTGATTTCTTTGTGTGTGCTCAAATATTTTTAAACAGTGTGTCTACAAAAACAATTTGTAGACCAGAGCTTTAATGTTTCTAAGCAGTGCTCAGTACATACCCAGGAAAAATAAAAGACACAACTTAAGAGCTAAATTTGTAAGTTTCAGTGTTATAATGATCAGGTATTCATTCTTTGATTGAGCAAGTATTCATAAATTCATAGAAAATCAGAAAAGCATGAAGGCTGAAAGCATGTACTTTGGAGCTAGACTATTTGGGTTCAATTGTAGGACTCTGTTTCTTAGAAACTGTGATCTTGAAAACATTTTTTCATATCTCCAGATTTCAATTTCTTCATTTGTAAAATGGAGAGAACGACTGAACCCACCTCACAGGGAGGTTGCGATGATTTCCGCGGTGGCTCATGCCTGTAATCCCGGCACTTTGGGAGGCTGAGGCGGGCGGATCAAGAGGTCAGGAGATCAATATCATCCTGGCTGATATAGTGAACCCTCATCTCTGCTAAAAATACAAAAAATCAGCCAGGCTTGATGGCGCACGCCTGTAGTCCCAGCTACTTGGGAGGCTGAGGCAGGAGAATTGCTTGAACCCAGGAGGCAGAGGCTGCAGTGAGCTGAGATCATGTCACTGCACTCCAGCCTGGACACAGAGTGAGACTCCATCTCAAAAAAAAAAAAAAAGTATAAACATATGTGAAACACCTGAAATAATGCTTGGCACATTGTTAGCCTTCCATAGATTCTTATTGCCATTATTCAAAATATAATCTGAGAACTATTTATTGAGCTTGTAGTATGATCCAGGTAATCCACAGTAAAGCATGGCATTATGTAGTTATTCGGGGAATAATGATTCAGAAAAAGACCCTACCTTAGTAGATGCATTAGTTATTTATTGCCATATAGCAAGTCTCCACCTCCATTTGCAAACTCAGCAGCTTAATAAATAAATACTATTTCATAGTTTCTTTAGGTCAAGAATTCACCGACTTAGCCTCTACCTCAGCTGAGGTCTCCTCTGAAGGCTCAACTCAGCGTTCACTTTCAAGCTGACTCGTGTTTTGCTGTCAATGTTCAGTTTCTCACAAACTATTGGACTGAGGGCTTTACTTCCCCCGCTGGGTGATTGGTTCGAGGCCTCTCTAAGTTCCTTGCTACATGAGCTTCTCTGCAGGGAAGATCACAGTTATGGCAGCTGGCCTCTCAATGCAGCCTCTTTGCAATCGAATACCGAAATGACATCCCTGATTTTTATGTATTCTAATTAGAAAGGAGTCACCAGTTCAGCCCACAATCAAGGGAGGCAAGTACATTAGTGGCCTTCTAGTGGAGAAGTAAAGCTGCAGCTAAATAATCCCAACATGAGGCATGTGATGGTAGAGAAGGGGAAAGGTTTCTCAGTGAGCATCCTGACACGCTAAACACAGAACCTGACAGCACACCACTGTAGTCTTTTCGGTCTGTCAGTAATTTGAGGAAAATTACTCATGCTCTAATCACCTTTATGACTCTACTGGACACTGTAAGTCTCATGCATCGGATGCTTCAAAAAGGTTCGTATAACTCACCCTGACAGACATAGGCCTCACTGGGACATGACTGTGGGAAGAGGAACTCTTACTTATCTGGTGTCGCCTGCTTCGAACAGTAGGATTTTGCTGATAAAGGTGCTACTTAGTACAGGTGCAGATGGAAGTGTGCCACAATACACCACTTCAGAACATGTGTGTCTGGCATACAGACCATTTAGACCAAAGGCAGTGGAGAACCAGCAATACCGAAAACGCTCTTTAGCGCCCCCTAACTGCCTAAAAGAGTATAGATTCCCTCTTTTGCCAAAGAAACTTAAATTTATGAAGGAAGTTTCTACTTATAAAGATGTCTTTTCACCAGGAAGAAAGCTACTCTTGGAGACCACTCTTCTGATAGCTGTATAAAAAAAAAACCCTTATTTACCACACGTTTCCTCTCCTTCATTTCTTATCCCTGGCTTCCGTCATCCCGAAGCTTAAAATCATTTTCCCCTTGTTTAGCCAAAAGAAGGTATTTGAGCTTCAATCATCTGGCTGCATCCTAGTGTTTTCATTTATTTGTGAATTGTGTATATAGTAATTTCACTAGAATAGTTTCCTGACTTTACCAATTCTCTTGCTTTAAAAAATTTTAACGTTTAGTTTGCTGATTATATTGCATATGTATTACCACTTCTTTCTCAACGGACTGATTTTCTATAAAATGCCCAGAAGTAATTTTGAAGAAATCTTTATATCTAATGCACCAAATATAAAACAGGAAAATGATCACAGCATTTGAGCCCTATTTTTTTTTTTTATAGTGGTCCCCTTGAGGGCAGGAGTGAAAAAAAAGTACAGTATAATTGTTTTCAGTATTACTTGAACATTTTTATATCTTGAATTAAAAGTTCTATTTTTTCTACATGTATATATTTGTACAAATAATTCTGGTGCCAATAAATCTTATTCCTGATTTCCTGCTAACCTGAGAATTACTTAAGATTTATTGTATCCACCTCTGCTTTTTGCATATAGTTCTGAGTTTACCATGGAATCATCAGGGTTTTATTCTGTTTTAGAATTCAATTAGTCTTCGACTTCTTTAGCTTCAGACAAACGTTCTTCTAGTGTTTGTGAGAAACATTGTTCTCTCCCCTGGAGCCACTGTTTGAAGTCACAGAGGATGATCCTGACAAGCAAAGCCTCCGCTTTGACATGACTTCTGGAGCCAGGGTTGCCCTCTTCCTGCTTCAGCTTTTCCAAAGGATTGACTTTACCTGTCTCAGTCCTTTCAGTTTCCAGCTTAAGGCTTAGTACATTCTAGAATTGCATTTTCAAGGTAAAATAGGAAAGATTTATTCACAGTTATCTTGTTTACACAAATGCAAAGACAGGATAAATCATTCACTTACTAATGTTTCTCCTCACTCTGGGCATTAGCAATGACCTCTCCATCATAAAGCAAAGTAGATTAATTCAAGCAGGAAGAAAAATATCTCCACGTGAATTATTTAAGTGAAGGTTTGAACTATGCTTATGTTAATAAGATAATATTTCAATTTACCACTTAACTTATCAAGCCAGAATGAACAATAAATAAATAAACAAATAGAATGTGAATAAAGGTAGAGCACAGTGTTTATTCCTTCTTGGATCTAAATATAAATTTTGTCAGGTGGCATTGTTGTCAGTAATTAGAAAATTTAAAAATAATAAAATTCTACTGAAAAAAATCCAGCCCTATATTATTTTTACTTCAATGTAAAAATGCTTTATGTAGCCTTATAAAATTCCAACTATACATTATTTTTAATCCTAGTAATTTATAATTTAATAATTTCCATACCACACTTAAAATGTTGCTTTCTCTAATTAGCTTATGGTCAACAGTATCTTTAATTAGAAATATTGATAATCTGTCCCCTGAAGACTTTTATTATGTTTATGATTCCAGGATGATTATCCTAATGAACAGAATGATAAAAAGTACCATTAAGCAGAAATAAAATAGAATACCCATCAGGGAAAAAAGTATTTTTTCTATAAAAGAACAATTTGTGCTTAAAATACAGTATTTATAATACAGTATTAAAACTATTGATAAGCTGATGAATATATTTTTGAAATTCTGCTAATAGTGAATATCTGATATCATGATTTTGTTCTGACAGTTAGAGGTAGAGTCTAGGATGAAGGACACAGAGTTATCATAAAAAAATGACCAGTCTCTAAAATATAGTTCAGATGGCACTGATAATATTGGTGAAACTAAAATCTATATGAGTAGTGTAAAAAAGTTATGTGAAAAAAGGCCTGTGGTTCTGTGTTTAATAAGGAAATCACTGTTGGGGGTGGTGGAAAAATCATTTTAACTCTTCCTGATACCAAGAGCTCCTTGTTAGTACTCTTGCCAAGTGCATACATTAAAATGGGTGGCGACTATTTACAATCTTTACATTTTATTTAGATGGTTGTTTTTTCACCTGCAATCTTTATTCTCTGAAATATTTGTAAGCATGTCGATTTCTGTATTTTATGGCATTGACAAACGTATACCTACCGAAATTTCAAGGCAAAAGTACATTATAATGTCTAGCAATGTGTATGCTAAGTCTTACATGGCACCAGAAAACATTTAAACTAAGACACAAGATATATTTGAGATTCTATAGAAGTTTTTAGATAGAAATCATATATATTGAAAAATATATATATCCAAAGTAAGGTGGCTATTTCCCCTACTGTCAGATAGATCTACATAATATTTGTGCAAATAAAAATGCCCAGACTCTTGTGAATTCTCAATGTCTTCATCATACACTTATCAATCAACTTGGGTATTGCACTGATTCTTGACTTTCTGGGAGGATAAGAGATCACAGTTTCCTTTCAAAATTTGATTAAAGCTATGGAAAGTCTCTAGAAAAATGTACAAACACATAGATAGTGAAGGAGAATGGTGGATCTCCTGGAGCCATTAATAAATCCCCTAAGGAATTTAGGGAGGTTAAACAGGGGATAATTACAATATTAACTCTCAATCAGCTTTCTAAGAAGGTGAGATATCTTCAAGTGTAAAATGGTAATAATAATCCTTTCTTCATGGAGAATATTCTTTATGATTAGTTGTAGTGCTTGGAATAGATCCTGGCATATAATAAATAGATAACACATTGTAGATTTTAAGAAATAAATGTATTAGTGGAATTTTATTGTTCTTTTTTATTTACTACCAATATTTTAGTACTATTAGCATTCCAATAACTGAGGAAAGTCTGTTTTTAAACACAAATCACTCTTTTAGCATATTCAACAAATCTTTCTCTAGTATTTTTGTTCTATTCTTTTATATTATTTTTCAACTGTACACATGGTTTTGGTTTAATATTTTGATTCACGTTAAGATAACTAAATTTGAATGATTTTTACATATTCAAAGTAAAACCCTTCCTAAATGTATACTGATACTAAACATAAATCCATTGGGTACCTTTGGAGGTTGCTAGAAAAGTGATTTATCAATCTGAAATGGATAAAAGAGGAGAAGTAATCAAGCATTTAACCTGACTTTCCTATAAAAATTGTACCAAAGGAGAATTTCCTCTTTATAGAAGTATTCTAGCTTATACACGAAGAAGGAATGACAGAAATAAAATACTTTAATTTTGTAATACTCTTATGGCATACAGTCATCTCTCTTTATCCATAGAGAGTGCATTCCGAGGCCCCCAGTGGATGTCTGAAACCGCAGATTGTGCTTAACAGGACTGCAGTCAATTTTAACACATTTCTTGTCATGTCTTTCAACCATAAATCTAATGTCTTTCCCACTTTGAGTGCTTATCTCATAATGTGGCTATAACTTCTGCAGTTTGAAGTAGAAAGAAAAACTAGTAAAAAAAAAAAAAAATATATATATATATATATATATATATATATATATATAGATATTTGTCCCACTTCACAATTTGACAGGTGTAACATTCATTTCTACCATAGATCTTAACAACTTCAGCATAAGTCTTTTTTTTTCCTTTATTAATTGGACAACTTTCACCTTTTCACTTTAAGGAAGCACTTTATGGCTTCTCTTTGGCATCATCAAACTGTCAGCATCATTTATCTTGCACTTTGAGACTATTACTAAGTAAAATAGGGGGGACCTGAACACAAGCACTGGGATACCACAAAAGTGGATCTGATAACGAGAGGGCTACCAAGTGACTAACATACATGTAGCAAAAGATATGCCAGACAAAGGGAATATTCATGTCCTGGGAAGGATGGGGCTGGAAGGCACATATAGCACAAAATTTCATTACTGTACCCAGAATGGTGTGCATTTTAATATTTATGAAGTTGATTTCCATAATTTTTTATTGAATATATTTTGGACTGCCGTTGACCTGTACTGAAACTGCAGAAAGCCATACTGGGGATAAGGGTGGACTGCTGTAATGAATCTTGGCAATTCTCAAAACCAACTCTAATAAGATAAACAGAGAAGGAGAGGGAAAAAAAGATAATAAATACCTCTTGACAGAAATACCCAATACACCTATGAAGCATTCTTGTCAAAAACTTGAATCTAAACAGATCAGGATGATGGATTTAAGAATTATTTTATAGAGGACACAGAGGTCAGGTAAAGATTTTAAATAATATCATTAGGATAAATAATAAATAATAATGCCATTAGGATGGAACAATTGTACTGTGAAAACTCTATAAAACAAATGAACAGTTTCTTTGGAAATAAATCTCAGAAGATGACAAAGTGTGAGGGGGACCTACGGAATAAAAAAAAGATAATCTGTCAACCAAATTCAATGCATAAACCTACCTTGTTTGTATGATTCTATCAAACCAAGAGGCAAGCAAAGAAATATTTGATGATATTATGAGATTGTCATAAGTTTTAAACTCAATTGTCATGAGTTCCCTCCCAGATAGTCCCATCAGCCACGAAAGAGTAACTTTATAACAGGAGAGGAGACTGAAGGTCGTACAATGCTCAGACTTTATCACAGCCTATCACCTATTTCTCTGAGGGGACGTTTGTCTTTTCAAAAAACCTGTTATTTTCTAAGTTGCCTAAATCTACCCACCTTCTCCCTTGGGCATATATAAGCTTCTAGATGTCGTTGGTTTTCAGGGTATTCACTTTTCTTGTATGTGATGCCCTCATGCATATAATAAATTTGTATAACTTTTCTTCTGTTCATCTGTTTTAGTTTTTTAGAAATCTTTATTTGTTGTGTTTCATCGCTATATATTAAATGTACATATTTTTGAGGTAGATGTGATAATTTGATACATTCATATAGTCAAATCAAGACAATTGGGACACTCATCACCTGAAATATTTTTTTTATGCTAGAGATACTTAAACTATTCTCTTCTAGCTATTTTGAAATGTACAATTGACTAATGTTAACTGTATTCGCTCTCCTAATCTATTGAACACCAAGTCTTATTTCTCACAAGTGTATATTTGTACCTGGTATTCAACTTGTTTTCTGTCAACGTAATTGGTAGCCTAGCTGAAGAACCTAGAAAGGTAGAGGGAATCTGTCTTTTACTTGTCTACAGCACATAAATATGTATATGATTACATATTATTGTAAACAAAACAAACTAAAAGTAAGGTAAGATAAAAATTACAATTTCAATATCGAATCTATTATTGAAGGCTTCCTTTAAATTTCAGGGTAGATTAGACAAGAATCAAATTTACCATCAAGACTGGGGTAAATTGGAAGACATTCATGAAAATAGGTCATATTGTTTTTCTGTGTATAATTTTCACTTCCTTATGCTTTGAATGGAAGTTGGCCTTCATTTATACAAATGTGGTCTATTTATGTATGAGTTAGATCATGAAATAAGAGCCTGAAGCTTGAATGTTCAGGTTAATCAGAATAGTAAATGGTCATTAAATAATAGCCATACTCAAAGTGTCTTAATTATGTATAGATGTGAGTTGGTAGGAGGTCCCAGGTGACATAAAACTCTGTCCTTGGCCAAAGTCCATTCAACACGACCTAAATAAAATCCAAAAGTGGTAGCTCATTATTTTACTTTTTTCTACATAGTGAAAGAAATGCTGCATTCTCTTTCATACTTAATTTCTGGAAATAAAATTGATAATAACAATGAAATGTTACTGTAGAAATAAATTTAAGAGAAATTATAATTTACCAATGGAAGCATGGATAATTCTTATTTGAATGGAGGTGCATGCATTTAAAAGTTTTTTTATATATAAAAAATATAAGCCTAAAGTACATGACTACTTTATCTTTTTATCCAAGGAAATAAATAAATTAAAATCTAATTTATAATGATAAAGTTAAATCCATCAAGGAACCAAAAGTACTATTTGTCAAGACAATACTGAGGATATAATGATAAGAAAGCATCTTTCTTAATTGTGCATACTCTTCAAATTTTCCAATATAACATTTCAAGATAAGTCCTCAAATAAATACAAAATCTGTGTCATCAGTGAAACCTAGGAGAGTTTAGGATATCAGAAAAAGCCTTTCACTAACTCAGATTCAAAAAAAGAAATTACAATTAGAGTAAATAAGAGAATGCAGAGAATAGGAATATTTACCATTATAGTAAAGAGAATAATGCGGCTGGTAAATCCACAGCAAAAATTTCTTCACCAGAGACAAGTTGTCAGAGAGAAGATAAATACAGAAACAGAGCAATAAGGCAGGGGAGAAAGGAGATTCAATATTATTCAGCTATTACCAAAATAAATAGGCAAATGATAAGAACATCTAATTATTGTAACAGCCTTGAGGCAAGAAGCAAGCATTCTAATGAAAACAGGGTTGCCTGGAACAAGAATTAGATGAACTACACAGTAAAAATCTGACAGAAGCAGAATTATTGTCTTAGTCACAGTGGTAAAAATTATTACCAGTTTATTACTGAGAAGGAACTAGAGAATATTAGTAGAGCCCACTGCATATCTTCTCTAATTTGCTGCGTATAAACACATAGCAAACTATATTTCTCTCTGTTCATTAAAGAGTAAGGGTTTGATAATTCTCCACAAATGCTACAACCACCTTCATAATGCCTTAAGCAAAAGAACTTCTCTGCTTTTATTGTAGGGTGGGAGAGGAAGAACATTTTGTTTTTCCTTCTACCCTCTTAGGTTCACCAGCTAGGCCTTTGAATCAAATTGGCAAGAAGCAGATTAAAAAGATGGAAAAAAAAAACAAGAACAGGACAGATTTATATATCTCTAGGGGATATGTTGATCAAATAATTCAAAGTTTTATTTAGACAGGAGGAATAAGTATCAGTGATTTATTGCACCACATGGTAAATGTAGTTAATACTGATGCATAGCATATTACAAAATTGCTTAAGGAGTAGGTTTTGAATGTTCTCACCACAAAAAGATGATATGGATGTGAAGTGAGAGATATGTTAATTAGCTTGATTTAATCATTCCATAATGTACATATGTCAAAACATCATATTGTGCCCCATAATTATATAAAATTATTATTTGTTAATTAAAAATAAAATATAATATTGTGTGGGAATCTAAGTCTCACACAATATTATATTTTATTTTTAATTAACAAATAATAATAGTGGGAGACTTTAACATTACACTGTCAGTATTAGACAGATCAACGAGATAGAAAATTAACAAGGATATCCAGGACTTGAACTCAGATCTGGAACAAGTAAACTTAACAAATATTTACAGAACTCTCCTCCCCAAATCCACAAAACATACATTTTTCTCAGTATCACATTAGACCTATTTTAAAAGTGACCACATAACTGGAAGTAAATCACTCCCCAGCAATTGCATAGCATTTCACAGGTTTAAATAAAATATTGGTTGGCTGCTTATTTGTTATTTTCATCCCCTATTCCTTCTTGTCTCCATTGTTAAACACAATTATTGGCATAAAAGAGGTTTTTAATACCCATTTTTAGACTGTAGTCTAGCCTGGGCAATAAAACAAGAATCCCATTCTCTCTCCCTCTTTCTCTTCCTCTTTCTTTCTCTCTTTCATTCTTTTTTTTCTTTCTTTTGCTCTTTCGTTCTTTCTCCTTTTCTCTTTTCCTTTCTTAAAAAATATATATAATAAAAGGAATAAGATCTAATGTTTGGTAGCACAATAGGGATGACTATAGTTAACAATAACAACCTGTATTTCAAAATAATTAAGAGACCATAACTGAAAGGCTCTAATACAAAGGAATCATAAATGCTTCAGGTAATGGATATCCCATTTACCTTTATGTGATCATTACACATTGTATGCTTGCATCAAAATATCACATATATCCTGTAAATATATACAGTGATTATGTATCCATGATAATTAAAAATTTAAAAAGAAAAAATATGATCCAAAACATATGAAATACTAACTTAAATGTGGTTTTGAATAAATTAATACAATTGTAATTTTTAATTCTAAGGTGATTTACTTGTATTAGTGATTCATTAACTCAGGTGTGTAGATCTTTGGATAGCTACAATTATTGAAAGGCTATTGTCAAATATACATTCCTCTTGTTTTTTTTTAAGTATACATCTTAGAGTTCCCCCAGGTGAAGAGAATATGTATGTAATTAACCATAACTTCTTACATTATCTCTTGCTAGAGGGCTACAATAAAAAGGACAGATAATAACAGGTGAATGTCAAGGAAGTGGAGAAGTTGGAACCTTTATATATTGCTGGTGGCAATGTATAATTGTGCAGCCACTTTGGAAAACATTTTGAAAGTTCTTCAAAAGTTTAAATGTAAAATATTTACCATATGATTCAACAATTCCATACTTAGTTATACAAACAAGAAAATCAAAAACATATATACACAGAAAAACATGTAAAAAAAGTTCATATCCACATGAGTCTTAAAAGCCAAAAGTAGAACAAACAAAAATGTTGTTAATTAAGGAAGGAATAAACCAAATATAGTATATTCACATAATAGAAAATTATTTGGCCATAGAGATTATTGGCCATAAAGAAATAAAGTGCCAATGCATGCTACCACAGTTAATGAACATTGAAAATATTTTGCTAAGTAAGAGACAGTCCCAAAAGATGAAATACTGTATTATGCAATTTATATGAAATGCCCATAATAAATAAAACTATACAATGACAAAATGGATCAGTGGTCGCCAGGGACTAGACGGAAGGAAGAACAAAGAGTGACTCCTAAAAGTATGGGGTTATTACTGGGGTGAAGAAAATGTCCTAAAATTGGGCTGGGCATGGTGGCTCACACCTGAAGTCCCAGCGCTTTGGGAGGCTGAGGCAGGCAGATCACCTGAGGCCAGGATCACTTGAACCTGGGAGACAGAGGATGAAGTCAGCTGAGATCTGAGATCATGTCTGGGCAACAGAGTGGGGCTCTGTCTCAGAAAATGCTCTAAAGTTAGAGATGATAGTTGAACAACGATGTGAATATACTAAAACACAATTGTACATTTTTAAATGGTGAATTTTATGATATGTCAATTACATATCAATAAAGGTGTTTAAAAATTAACCCTATAATAGCTGATACACTTTGCACCTGTGTTCTCCCTGAAATCTCATGTAAAATGGTAATCCCCAGGGTTGGAGGTGGGGCCTGGTGGGAAGTGACTGTATCATGAGGGCCATTTCTCACGAATGGTTTAGCCCCATCCCCCTAGTGCTGTTCTCATAATAGAATCCTCAGGAGCGCTGGTTGTTTAAAAGTGTGTATCCTCTCACCCCACCACTGGCTCCTGCTCTGGTCTTCTAAGATGTGCCTGCTTTTCCTTCACCTTCTGCCATGATTGAAAGTTTCCTGAGGGCTCCCCAGAAGCTGAGCCAATGCCAGCAACAGGCTTCCTGTACAGCCTGCAGAACTGTTAGTCAATTCAGTGTCTTTTCTTTATAACTTACTCAGTCTCAAAAAAAAATTCCTACCTAAAAATTTAGATTACCCTATAAAGAATTCAAAATTTTCCAATTTGAAGGCCATTTTTATATTTAAGTTTGATATTAGATAAAAGTTGTTTGGTTTGCCTATTTAAATTCGAATCTATAACTTCTGTCATTAGTTCAGTTTGCCTTTAGTAAATTAGGGTTTATATTAGATAGTACAAAATGTTTTGAAGTAAGCTACATCTGTTTCTCATTCTGACTCTATATAATACTAGATGTGACTTTGGTTATACCACTTAACTTTTCTCCTACAGTCATCACAAATGAAAAATAAAGAAATGTTTAAATCAACATTACAATTATTTATTAAAATTAACTAGCATCACAAAAAACTAACTTGAAATGGATTATAAAAGCTAAAACTATGAAACTTCTTAAAGAAAACATATAAGATAATGTTTGCAACTTTAGGGAGACAAAATATTTCTTAGATTAAGACCTGAAGAGTATAAACTGCAAAAGAAAAAAATAATAAATTAGAAAAATAAATATTTAAAATTTAAAAATCATCTTTATGGAAACAAAAAGGTATGCCACAAAACAGGAGACAATGTTCACAATAAATATATGTGACAAAAGGCTTGTATTTAGAATATAGAATGAACTTTATAATTCAATGATAAAAATACAAACTATCCAATTTTAAAAATTAGGCCAGAGACTAAAAAAGATATCTTCCAAAAAAGATTCCAAATTCCAAATTCAAAAAATGTGAATGGTTAATAATTTCATGAAAATATGCTTATTATTAAGGAAATGCAATCTAGTAACACAATGAGATACTACTACAAATTCTTTTAAAAAAGTCAAAACAAAAATAATAATATCTAGTTTGGGAAAGGATATGTGATGTATAACAGGCTGGGGAGAATGTAAAATAGTACAACCATATTGAAAAATTGGCAGTTTATTATAAAATTAAACATACGTACACCAAACCCAGAAATTCCATCATAGGAATTCCCCAAGAAAAAATGTAATTACATGTCCATGTTGTCTTGTACATGCATGTTATAATGGCTTTATTTGTAAATACTCCAAATAGGAAACAACCAAAATATTTACTACTCTCACCTTTTGGGTTTTGCACATTATTCCCTCTGCTTTGAAAGGGGTTAAATCCTTCCTTTCAACAAGAAATCTACCCATCCGTTGGGCATAAAACAAAATTTGCTCTTGCGAAAAAGCCATCCTTGGTCCCTTTCTAAAATGTGGGTTAGGTTCTTCCTAAGTGATCCTAAGGTACTAAGTGGGACTTGTCTCTCAAGGCAGGGCACAGACAATGGACCAAATTGAGGACTAGCTAAAATAGGGCTAGGTCAGAAGCAATTTTCCATAAGACACACCCAAAAGTGCCATGTCAGCTTACCATTACCATGGAAACAACCCAAAGTTACTGCCCCTTTCTATGACAATGACCCGATGACCCAAAGTTACCACCCTCATCTAGAAATTCCTGCATAAGCCATTTCTTAATTTGCATGCAATTAAAAGATTATAAATATAAGTGCAGAACTGACTCCTAGCTGCTATTCAGGGCACACTCCTACGAGGCAGGCCTGCTCAGCAAGGAGCAGCACCTCTGCTACTGCTCTACATCGCCACTTAAGAAAAGTTGCTGTTTACCACCACCTGCTCACCTTTGAAATCTTTCCTGGGTAAAGCCAAGAACTCTCCCATGTGTGGCTTGCCTGTCCGGCATCAATCCTACAATTCCTATGCTCGCCTTCATTGCTTATATTCTACATCGTGCTACAAATGCCTATGAATCTCTAAGCAATTCAGAAACAGGACTACATGATGTTTTGCTGCTGATTCTCCAGTCTTTAGAATCATTCCTCTATTCAACAGATAGTTTGAGTAGCTATTATAGGCATGGCAATCAGGACATAGCAATATACAAAATAAGATCTCTATGTTACGGGACTGAATACATTCCAATGCAATACGCAGTAAGATGTCTGATTGAAGGGCTTTCAGAACTCACCGAACAGCTTTCCACAGTGGCTGAACTAATTTACATCCCCACCAGCAGTGTATAAGTGTTCTCTTTTCTTTGCAATCTCACCAGAATCTGTTATTTTTTGACTTTTTAATAATAGACATCCTGACTGGTGTGAGATGGCATCTCATTGTGGTTCTTCTTTGGATTTTGATTAGTGATGTTGAACACTGTTTCATATGCTTGTTGGTCACTTGTATGTCTTCTTTTCAAAAGTCTCTCTTCGTGTCCTTTGCTAACTTTTTAATGGAGTTGTTTTCGGCTTGTAAGTTTGTTTAATTTCCTTACAGATTCTGGATATGAGACCTTTGTGAGATGTATAGTCTGCAAACATTTTCTTCTATTCTCTACGTTGTCTGTTTACTCTGTTGATAGGTTCTTTTGCTGTGTCCAAGCTCTTTGGTTTAATTAGGCCCCATTTGTCAATTTTTGTTTTTGCTGTAATTGCTTTTCACATGTTCATCATGAAATCTTTGCCTAGTCTTATGTCCAGAATGGCATTTCCTAGGTTATCTTCCAGGTTTTTATAGTTTTAGGTTTTACATTTAAGTCTTTACTCCATTTGAGGTGACTTTTGCATATGATGTAAGGAATTGTTTAATGGTTGAATGAATGTGTAAATAAAATTGTAGGGTCAATTGCCAATCCATTAAAGTGGGTAGGCTGGCATAGTGGCTCATGCTTGTCATCCGAAGACTTTGGGAGGTGGAAACAGGAAGATCACTTGAGCCCAGGAGTTTGAGACCAGCCTGGGCAAAAAAAAGTGATATCTCATCTCTACCAAACAAACAAAAGAAAATATAAAAGTAGCTACACTTAAAATAAAATACTAAAAGGAAGTTAATACTTCATCTTTTTAAATTTATACTTATTGGGGTTTATCAAATTCAACAATATTTTTGGCTAATACATCTACATGCCAACCCTTTTATTAAATTTATTCCATCATACAGTATTAAAAGTATCGTTTTAATTCAATTAATTATATTCACTAATAATGATAAGAAGCATTCAAACCATTAAAATGAAAGTAATATCCTGGAGGCAAAATAAAAATCTCCTTGGATTATCTGCCCCATTAAACTTATATCACCTGTAAAATAACAAAACATGTGGATGGTGTTCTCAGTGCTTAGCTTTAAAGTAATCTAGAGGCAGTTAGAAACTCATAAATATCCTATTAAAATTAATTATAGCACTAACCAATAAAAATACCACAGTTGTTTCTGCATTCATCACAGCATAATGATAATGCCTCTCACCTCCAGAAAGTGAGACCAACATGCACACACAATCCATTAAAGGCATTTTTAAAAACTTTAAGGTGCTCAGAATTAGCCGTCTCTTACACAGCAAAAGATAGGCATATTTGAATGATTAAATTTATTTTTCAGCAATCTTCTGCTAAGTTTGAAGATCATATAAAAGCACAACCTGTGAGGCTCCTTTAAATCTACAATCCATGATTCTATGGATTGAATTCAGCAAGCTACTTTGAGCTACATGGCATCCCATTTCCAATCTACATATTTTTTAGGACAGCCACTTCTGTTTCGTTTCTGGTTTTGTTTTGAGACGGAGTCTTTCTCTGTCGCCCAGGCTGGAGGGCAGGGGCACAATCTGGGCTCACTGCAACCCTCACCTCCCGGGTTCAAGCCTCAGCCTCCCAAGGACCTGGGATTGCAGGCGTGCATCACCACACCCGGCTGGTGTTTGTATTTTTGGTAGACAGTTTTTTGCCACGTTGGTCAGGCTGGTGTCCAAGCCCTGGCCTCCCAAAGTGCTGGCATCGCAGGCACGAGCCATTGCACCCGGCCGACAGCCGCTTTCAACATTCTCTTCTGGAAAACACTAGTATGCTGCAAAAAAGTTAAAAATCATTCTATGGTTGGAGAGGGGAGGTCAAATAAGTTTAAAACACTTCAGATTAAACACAACTAATATGGTTGATTTGTTTAATGAATTCCCAGATCTTATTTATCCTGAGAGTTTACTGATTGAGATAAAGAAACAAAGAATATCTAGATCCCATTTAGCTATAGAATTTTTTTTTAACACACCACAAATGTTTCACAAAACTCTGTTGGGTAATACTGCTTATTCAATTGCAAAATTTCTAAGTGAAATACATTGAACGTAAATTTTTTGGAATCCTCATTCTCTTTAGGTGCGGCTCTGTCCTAACAAAACGTGTCTCATAAAACAAGCGATGGGCCGTATTTTGCCAATTTTTGTTTCAGACAGTAGAAATACATTCTAAACGCAAAAAAGGCATTGACGTCTGCTCTGAGAAACGGTATTAAGTTATATATTAAGTGTTACTCACTTCAGATTGCTGGCCCTAAAATACAACTTTTATTCGTTTGTAGTCTCCCTGCCATGCACTGGGCTCGAAGGGTGATGCTTTCTCATCAGCACGGGTCATTTGGATCGTGGCTATTCAGCTTTTCTGAATTCAGAAAAGAACAGATGGCAGATTGCTATTTTAAATGTTAACATATTCTAAATTGTATGTGCAGTGTTTAAGAGTTTCCATTATTTTCTCAAAACATCATATTAAAAAGCAAATCAACAGAAACCTTCCTGTCTACAAATATTTATTTCACAATCGTGAGGATGCTTGCCTCCGACCACAGGCATGTGTTTACCCTTCAGAATCTTTAATTTCTAAGGAAGTAAAAAACAATGCCATACTGTTTCATAAACCATTTGAAATTTTTTTTCATGTTTGACTTCATTCATTTTTCTATTTTTAGCTAGGACTCTTTCCTTGGAGCACTTTCAGCGCCCATCCAAACAGCACGCTTTCATCCTGGAAGGTGAAAAAACGAAAGGTCCCTCAGTGCTCTGAGGGGCTCCCTCCCGTGGTACCAATATCCCAAATTAAGAGCTTCCGCTGAAAGGCTTTAAGATTCCATGTCGAAGCCAGGACAAGCCGCAGCAGTTAGTCCCGGAGAAGGGAAGGCGATCAGCATGGCAGCAAGCGGGTTAATAGAAAACCGAGAGCACCAAGGCCCACCCTTGAGAAGAGCACCCCCATCACACGGGCGGCATCAGAGCTCCAGCGCCCAGGCCTGGGCCTCGAACCCGCAGCCACCTGCTGCTCCCTAAGGGGCCCATGTCATAAAAACACACGCAGCTGTTCTTTGACTCCTATTCACATAAAATCGCACCTATCAATTAACTTGTAAGACAAAAAATTAATTGTAACCATATAAGCCAAATCATTCACTTTTTGGGAGCTCTTATTTAAAGGAGCTGAAACACTGTCTATACTCATTCTAGCTCTATAATAGTATCCTGAAATTCAGTAAACAAATGTCCTAAAAAATTAAAATATATATTTGTATAAAGAACACTTAAAATATATTAAATAAGATACTAAAAATATATAAATTCCTTAATTTAAGAAGATTACCATGAATCATTACCAATAAACATGATTTTTGAGGCTTAAAATAAGGATTAAAATACACATAATTGAGACATTATTAAATAGAGAAAATATTTTTAGAAAATAAAAAAATACAAAATTTATTTGTAACTAAGCTTTTATACATGGAAGAAATATATACTGCATTTATTTGCTTTCCCCTCTACAACTAAAGTTTAAATTGTCAAATGGAACTAAAATAATTATTTTGCATAGAAAACAAGTAAAACATTAATGTTTTAGAACTTAATAACAAAAAACTTTAACAATGCATAAGAACATTTATTCAACCATAATAACTGTAGAAAGTTTATAAAAATGAATACTAAATTATATTCTATTAATTTGATCTAAAGTACAAAATGCTGAGAAAGCGTTTCTATTATGCAATAAAATATATTTTCAGGCTGTTCATTTCTTTTAGGGTTTTACATAATGTTAAAAAAAGAGATGTGTTCTAATTACTAATGCCTTATATGGTAAAGGATAAATTTTATTAGTTTTTAATTATCTTTATTCTCATAAGTTGAAAATACCTCCATAGAAAAAAGATATTGGAAATATTTTAAAAAGTTTAAATTTTATGATTAATACTCATATTTCATTATATTCAGTTTTTCAGACAGAGTTTCTATACTCTGTAAACTAGAAAGTGTCATAGACAAAGAAATGTCATTAAATGGTGTCTGTATTATATGAGTACAGGCAATATGCTTGCTGCAGTTTTGTAAAACATAAAAAGCTTTTTTTAAAATTCTGCAATATATTAATTACTGAATACATGATTTCTGCATTTCTCCATATATAGAAAACAAGAAATTATTTTCTAAAATATAGCATGGCATGGGCTTACCTATGAAAAATATTTGTATTATTTTCTTAATTTTCATAAGGGTACTTAGTTGATAGCTTGAAAGAATGCAGGTACTTTATACATAAATTTCAGCAATAATTTTGACTTAATTTTTGTCATGTAATATTTTTGCAGAAAAAAATGAAAAAATGAGACCTAAACGGTAAAATAAAAATAATAACAATATACAATCTGGGCTATAGCAATTGCCGAATTAAACATTCTATGCAACAAATTATGGGAAAGAAAAATGAAAGTATACTGTCATAAAGTTCTTACATTATATATGAAATGAATAACTTATTTGTAGACTGAAATAATTTTAAAATCGATATTGTAAACCATAGAGAGACCACTGAGGTTAGAGCAGGAAAAGGATGCATAGCTAAAATGTCAATAGAGAAGGTAAAATTACACTGAAATACAATATGCTATTTAACAAATAATGTAAAGGAAGGAAAAGAGAACAAAGAAAAATGGGAAAAATAGAAAATAGGAATATGGTAAATGTAAGCCAAACATATCAATATTTAGGTTAAATGTCAATGAGAACATACAAATTAAATTGTCAAAGTAGATAAACAAGCAGAACTCACCGTATATTATCTACACAAAACTCCTTTCAAATATAAAAACAGACTGGTTAAAACTAAAAGGATGGAAAAGGCTGGAGTGACTGTATTGATATCAGACAAAGCTTTAAGATAAGAAATATTAATACTATATTGAATAGGAGTGGTGAGAGAGGGCATCCTTGCCTAGTGCCAGATTTCAAAGAGAATGCTTCCAGTTTTTGCCCATTCAGTGTGATGCTGGCTGTGGGTTTGTCATAAATAGCTTTTATTATTTTAAGATATGTTCCATAGATACCTAGTTTATTGAGAGTTTTTAGCATAAAGGGCTGTTGAATTTTGTCAAAGGCCTTCCCTGCATCTATTGAGATAATCATGTAGTTTTTGTGTTTGGTTCTGGTTACGTGATGGATTAAGTTAATAGATTTGAGTATGTTGAACCAGCCTTGCATACCCGGGATGAAGCCTACTTGATCATGATGGATAAGTTTTTGATGTGCTGTTGCCATCTGTTTGCCAGTATTTTACTGAAGATTTTTGCATCTATTTTCATCACGGATATTGCCCTGAAGTTTTCCTTTTTTGTTGAGTCTCTGCAGGGTTTGGTAACAGGATGCTGTTGGTCTCATAAAATGATTTGAGAAGGATTTCCTCTTTTTGTATTGTTTGGAACAGTTTCAGAAGGAGTGGTGCCAGCTCCTCTTTGTAATCTGGTAGAATTTGGCTGTGAACCCAACTGGATCTGGAGTTTTTTTGGTTGGTAGGCTATTAATTGCTGCCTCAACTTCAGCGCTTGTTATTGGTCTATTCAGGGTTTCGACTTCTTCCTGGTTTAGGCTTGGGAGAGTGCAAGTGTTCAGGAATTTATCCATTTCTTCTAGATTTACTGGTTTATGTGCATAGAGTTGTTGTAGTAAACTCTGATGGTGGTTTGTATTTCTCTGGAATTGGTGGTGATATCCCCTTTATCGTTTTTTATTGCATCTATTTGATTTTCTCTCTTTTCGTTTTTATTAATCTGGCTTGAGGTCTGTGTATTTTGTTGATGTTTTCAAAAAACCAGCTCCTGTAATTATTAATTTTTGAAGGATTTTTTGTGTCTCTATCTCCTTCAGTTCTGCTCTGATCTTCGTTAGTTTTGGTCTTCTGCTAGCTTTTGAGTTTTTTTGATCCTGCTCCTCTAGCTCTTTCAATTTTCAAGATAGGGTGTGAATTTTAGATCTTTCCTCACTCCTCATGAGGGCATTTATTGCTATAAATTTCCCTCTAGACACTGCTTTAAATGTGTCCCAGAGATTCTGGCACATTGTTTCTTCATTCTTGTTGGTTTCAAAGAACATCTTCATTTCTGCCTTCATTTTGTTGTTTATGCAGTCAACATTCAAGAGCCACTTGTTCAGTTTCCATGAAGTTGTGTGGTTCTGAGTTGGTTTCTTAATACTGAGTTCTAATTTGATTGAACTGTGATCTGAGAGACTGCTTGTTATTATTGCATTCTATTGCATTTGTTGAGAAGTGATTTACTTCCAATTTTGCGGTCAATTTCAGAGTAGGTGCGATATGGGGCTGAGAAGAATGTATATTCTGTGGATTTGGGGTGGAGAGTTCTGTATATGTCTATTAGGTCCACTTGGTCGAGATCGGAGTTCAAGTCCTGAATATCCTTGTTAGTTTTCTGTCTTGTTGATCTGTCTAATATTGAGAGTGGAGTATTAAAGTCTCCCACTATCATTGTGCGGGAGTCTAAGTCTCTTTGTAGGTCATTAAGAACTTGCTTTATGTATCTGGGTGATCCTATATTGGGTGCATATATATTTAGGATTGCTGGCTCTTCTTGTTGCAAGGAAATGCTAGCCAGAGCAATCAGGCAAGAAAAAGAAATAAAGAGTATTCCATTAGGAAAGGAGGAAGTCAAACTGTATCTATTTGAAGATGGCATGATGGTATATTTAGAAGACCCCATTGACTCAGCCCAATATCTCCTTAAACTGATAAGCAACTTCAGCAATGTCTCAGGATACAAAATCAATGTGCAGAAATCACAAGCATTCCTATACACCAATAATAGACTAACAGAGAGCCAAGTCAAGAGTGAACTCCCATTCATAATTGCCACAAAGAGAAAAAATACCTAGGTATACAACTAAAAGAGGAGGTAAAGGACCTCTTCAAGAAGAACTACAAACCACTACTCAAGGAAATAAAAAAGGACACAGATGGAAAAACATTCCATGCTCATGGTTAGGAAGAATCAATATCATAAAAATGGCCATACTGACCAAAGTAATTTATACATTCAGCACTATCCCCAACAAGCTACCAATGACCTTCTTCACAGAACTGGAAAAAACCACCTTAAACTTCATATGGTGTCAAAAGAGAGCCAGCATAGCCAAGACAATCCTAAGCAAATGGAACAAAGCTGGAGGCATTATGCTACTTGACTTCAAACTATAATACAGGGCTATAGTAATCAAAACAGCATGGTACTGGTACCAAAACAGAGATATAGACCAATAGAACAGAACAGAGGCCGTGGAGGCAATGGCACACATCTACAGTCATCTGATCTCTGACAAACCTGAAAAAAACAAGCAATGGGGAAAGGATTCCCTGTTTAATAAATGGTGTTGGGATAACTGGCTAGCCATGTGCAGAAAGCAGAAACTTGACCCCTTCCTGACACCTTACACTAAAATTAACTCCAGGTGGATTAAAGACTTAAACATAAGACCTAACACCATAAAAACCCTAAAAGAAAACCCAGGGAAAACCATTCAGAACATAGGTGTAGGCAAGGACTTCATGACTAAAACACCAAAAGCAGTGGAAACAAAAGCCAAAATAGACAAATGGGATCTAATTAAACTCCAGAGCTTCTGCACGGCAGAAGAAACAATTATTAGAGTGAACCAGCAACCAACAGAATGGGAAAAAATTTTTGCCATCTACCCGTCTGACAAAGGGCTAATATCCAGAATCTACAAAGAACTAAAACAGATTTACAAGAAAAAAACAAATAAACAAACCCATTCAAAAGTGAGTGAAGGATACGAGCAGACACTTTTCAAAAGAAGACATATATAAGGCCAACAAACATAGGAAAAAATGCTCATCATCACTGGTCATTAGAGAAATGCAAATCAAAACCACATTGAGATACCATCTCACACCAGTTAGAATGGTGATCATTAAAAATCTGGAGACAACAGATGCTGGAGAGGATGTGGAGAAATAGGAACATTTTTACACTGTTGGTGGGAGTGTAAACTAGTTCAACCATTGTGGAAGACAGTGTGGGGATTCTTCAAGGACCTAGAAATAGAAATTCCATTTGAGCCAGCAATCACATTACTGGGTATATATCCAAAGGATTATAAATCGTTCTATTATAAAGACACATGCACACGTATGTTCATTGCAGCACTGTTTACAATAGCAAAGACCTGGAACCAACCCAAATGCCCACTGATGATAGGCTGGACAAGGTAAATGTGGCACATATACACCATGGAATAGTATGCAGCCATAAAAAATGATGAGTTTGTGTCCTTTGTAGGGACGTGGATGAACCTGGAAACCATCATTCTCAGCAAACTGACACAAGAACACAAAATCAAACACTGCATGTTCTCACTCATAGGCGGGTGTTGAACAATGAGAACACATGGACACAGGGAGGGGAGCATCATACAGTGGGGTCTGTTGGTGGAGGCCAAGGGAGGGACAGTGAGGGGGTCGGGGAGGTAACGGAGGGATAACATGGGGAGAAATGCCAGATGTAGGTGACAGGGGGGTGTATGCAGCAAACCACATTACCACGTGTGTACCTATGCAACAATCCTGCATGATCTGCACATGTACCCCAGAACCTAAAGTACAATTAAAAAATATATATATATATATGTATATATATATAAAGAAATATTGAGTTTAAAAAGGACATTTTAGAATATAGAGGTCAATTATTAAGAATATCTAATACATCTAAATATATATACTATATATACACATAATAATAGAATTTCAAATCACATTGCTGAAAAACAAATTAAATAATTCCTAAATAAATGAGGATTTTTTCAGGTTGATGAGTTGGCAGACACCACACTGCTAATATGATATTTCAGTTCTCTCCAAATAGCTCTGTACATTCAACACAATCCAAATCAAAATTTTAAAGGTCTATGTTACAGATATTGACAAGTTTATTTTCAAATTTATGTTGAAATTCAAAGGGCATTAAAGAGCTAACATTATTTTGAAAGAGAAAAAAATTGGAATACCAACAGTTTTTTTTTTTTTTTTTAAAGTCAAGACTAACTACAAAGGTAGTGTAATCAATTTGGTTATATTGCTATAAGGATAGACAAATAGATCACTGGAACAGAATAGAGAGCCCAGTAATAGACTGAACCTTACATGATCAATTGATTTCAACAATAGTGCCTAGGTAAATCAATAAGAAAAGTAATATTTTTTCACTAAATACTGTTGGCTAACTTTCTAACTATATGGAAAAAGAAAAAGTGTTTTCCCTCACAACTTACACAAATCTGAAGGTAAAATAAAACTATACAACTTTATTAATTAATTTATTTTTACGACAGAGTCTCATTCTGTTGCCCAGGCTGGAGTACACGGGTGTGATCACAGCTCACTGCAGCCTCTTCCTCCCCAGGCTCAGGTAATCTTCCCATCCCAGGCTCTTGAGTAGCTGGCATTACAGGCACACACCACCATGCCCAGCTAATTTTTCCATTTTTTTGCAGAGATGAGTTTTCTCCATGTTTCCCAGGCTGGTCTCAAACTCCTGGGCTCAAGTGATCCACCTGCCTTAACCTCCCGAAATGCTAGGTTTATAGCCACCACATCTGGCCTATATGATGTATAACTCTTTAATTCTTTTTTCTTTATTCTTTTTTTTGAGATGGAATGTCTCTCTGTCACCCAGACTGGAGTGCAGTGGCACAATCTCAGCTTACTGCAACCTCCACTCCACCTCCTGGGTTCAAGTGATTCTCCTACCTCAGCCTCCCGAGTAGCTGGAATTATACCTGCTAAGATGTCCAGCTAATTTTTGTATTTTTAGTAAAGATGGGATCTCACCCTGTGGGCCAAGCTGGTCTTGAACTCCTGATCTCAAATGACCCACCCGCTTTGGCCTCCCAAAGTGCTGGGATTACAGGTGTGACGCACCGTGCCCAACCAGGCCTATACAACTTTAAAAAGAAAAATTAAGAAAACATATTATGACAGGGATAAAAGAAGGATTTTCGAAGCCATAATTTTAAAAATATGAGCAATAAAATAAAACAAATAAATTTATCTTTATCAAAACTCTAAACTGGTTTTTAAAAAGTAATTATAAAGAAATTGAAATTCAAGCTACAAATTGCTACAAAATATATGAAATACATATATCTGACAAATGACTTGCATCTGAAATATATAAAGAACCATTCAACAGTAAGAAGTATGTACATAAATACCAAACAAAATGCATAGACAGATCTTTACATAAAGATATACTATGGCCATAAGCATATAAAAAGATGCTCAAAATAATTTGTTAGCAGAGAAATGAAAATTAAAACTATAATCAGAGTCAAATACACACATATTAGAATATTAAAACAAAGACTGACAATATGAGTGTTTTGAGGACGTAGAGCAAGGAGACTCTCATACACTACTGGTGAGCGTGCAATACAGTACCACCACTTTAGAAAATAGATTTGCATGTTCTTACAAAGTTAGAATACACTCACTATATGACCTAGCAATTTCAGTATTGCATATTTGCTAACAAAAAAAGATCTATGTTTACAAAAAGGCTTGTACCTGAACATTCACATTACATTGATTCATAATAGCTTCCAACTGGAAACGGTCCAAATGTCAGTTAGCAAAAGAATGGATTAGCAGCATAAAATAGAATCTACTCAACAATAATCGGGAACAAATTAATATTAAACACAACATAGAGAAATATTAAAAACACGCTGAGCAAAAGATGCCAGACCTAAAAGAAATTACTACATAGGTCCACAGTTAAGAAGTTCTATAATAGACAAAATAAATCTTCATTAATGGAAATTAGATCAGTGGCTAGACTAGATTAGGCGGGAGTGGATTCACAGAAAAAAAACATCAGAGAAATTTTTGATGTTAAAGACATTCCTTATATCTCGTTTGTGATCGTGATTATACAACTGTTTACCTTGGCCAAACTCAACAAATTTTACATTTAATTGGGTACATTTTATTACATTTAAGTGACTTCTCTATAAGTTTGACAAAAATTAATATGGAACAGGGAAATCTGAGCTTCGATTCATTCCATGTAAAACAATTTCATATGGCTTTGATTGGTTGCACGTTCAATTGCACCCAAGTAGTTACCAAAAACTATTCCTCGTTCTGAGGCTGCTTGGACGAAAAGCATACTAAGTTACAGATCAGGAGACAGTATGGCCACTGGCTGACACAAATGTAATACTATGTCCTATTCTTTGTACCATATTTTAAGAAAACACTGCACTTTGGGAAGATGATGATGCTCAGAATGAGAGATGGCAAAAAGAATGATTAAGGTAACTGGAATTGCTTTTAGCCAGAGAAAGGGAAAACTTAGTTGAGATCTTATTGCTATAGTAAAATACTGCAAGGTTAGTGTGGCAGAAACTGCTGGATACTACCCCAATCTTTCCTTACTTCTCTTTTAACAGAATTACAATTTTATTGAGTTTGGCAGCGTGCCCTGGAATAAAATTTATTTTATCAAATCCCATTTTAGCTAAGGCTAATGAGGCAAATGTTGGTCAGGACTTTAATGGTAGACCCTTTAAAAGATCAGGCAGAAATAGCGGGTATGTGCCTTCCTTCTCTCTCCGCCTGGAATATTACAATGATGGCTATAGCTTCAGCCTTCATCAGCAACCATGAGGAAAAGACACACGCCTTGGATCTAACGTCTTCGAGACTCTGAGTTAACAACAATACTTCCATTCGACTTCTCATTTTGTGAGAAAAATATTTAGAGGAGTATTTGGAGAAGTCACTGTTAATGAGTTTTCTGTTACATGCCGGAAAACACAAAACTCTAACTAATACTAGATATAGAGAATGCACAGACATATATATTTTCACTCCAGAAAGTAGAGTGTGAGCAAGCTAGAGATAGCTAGGCATTTGGTCAGTATAATGAAAAATGTAACGATGGAGGTTTACAAACACTGAATGGGATTGCTAAAAGCATAGTGACTTTTGTATTAGCAGTTCAGTAAACTCTGCAGGGCAACATGCCAGCTACACTAAATGAGGTCTGCCTAGGAAGCAATGGATAAAAAATTATGCGAACTAACTCCCAGGGGTTATTTCTTTAAACTCTAAGATGCTATAGTTGAACTTTTTTTTTTTTTTTTTGAGTAATTGTATATGCCTGTTTCATGTTATGATAGGAATTTGTCCTAAGGAGCAGAACTATTGTACATCAGTATGGTAATATTTCTTCTAAAAATTATGAGGAAACTAGAAGGAATGTTTTGTGGATGTAGTTTTCCTAAAATTCATAAAGAACTCCCAGGTATTACAGATTTTGAAAGATGAATACCCATTTTAGTGGTTATCATTTTTTTTTTTTTTTTTGAGATAGAATCACCCAGGCTGGAGGCCAGTGGCATGATCTTGGCTCACTGCAAGCCCCCCCTTCTGTGTTCAAGCGATTCTCTTGTTTCATCCTCCTGAGTAGCTGGGATTGCAGGTGATTGTCACCACACCCGGCTAAGTTTTGTATTTATAGTAGAGACAGGGTTTCGTCATCTAGGCCAGGCTAGTCTTGAACTCCTGACCTCAGGTGATCCACCCGACGTGGCCTCCCAAATGGCTGGGATTATAGGCGTGAGCCACCATGCCCAGCTCATATCATTTTCAGTGGACTTGCGTAGCACACAGAATGGTTTCTAAATAATACCATCCAAAATATTGATAGTCCCTTCATAATTCTAAATCCATCATTTTTCAAAGCATTACCTACCAATGAAGAGAAACTTTTAAGATAAAGCTAAATATAGAAAAATAAGAAAGGCGAATTACTGCAAATTAGTATACATATTATAATCTGAAATTTTGTTAATATTGTCTAAGACAAATCATCCTTTTGGGATAGTTTTTTCCACACTCTTCAAACTACCCTTCATCCTATAGTGGCAGATATTGCCTGATGGTTCTCATTTTTAATCAACAGTGTTGTCAGACATTTCAATGATTTTCAGCATAATATTATGACATTCAGGGCCAGAGAGCAAGCATTCTCTACTTGCTCTCAGTTCAAAGCAGAGAGGTTCTCAAGAGCTGTCAGCCTTTCTCCTTTATGCTCTGAAAGCCTCCCAAACTTCAGTTTACTACTATTGCACTTCTATTGAAAAAAATGAAAGAAAAAAGTTACTGCAGTGTTTATACTTTTAAAGTGAATGTCTTTTGTAATAAAGTAGAAATATCACAGAACCATCGACTGTTGGAATCAGAAGCATGTTTGGATATCATTAGGTACAACTGCCACATTCTGCCTATGAGGGAAGCTGGAGAGGCTAGCGGTCCTCTCAAAGCTGCACATGTAGTCAGCAGCAGAGCAAGTGACTCTTAGGGCCATCAGTAATTCCACTCTTGCTTAACATGTAAATGATTAAAGCTATTTCCATAAATTCTCCCGCCCCCATATATTGGCAGTAATTCTAAATTCCAGTCAGTTTTTAACCATTAGAGAGTAAGATTAGAAGCATCAGTAGTTAACGGTGATGATAATTTCCATTTTATATGGGGTTTTATGGTTTACAAATATATTTTATAAAACAAGTTTCTAATATTTCATTTTCTTATATTGAGGGCTTTTAAAAGAAATAGCCAAAAATCTATTTTATTAAAATTTCATATTTAAAATTATAGGTGAGAATAATGGAAGATTTTTTCCCATTATCTTCACTCTCCTAGAAAGTAACCAGATAAATGACTTCCCAGAGGAATGCATAGGGTCATATAAGATAAAACATCCTTTTTCTCCATTTTGTTCAGAGTTTGATGATGAACTATGACTGTATATTGAAATAATCATTCTTTTATCTTTTGTAGTATGGCTTACTTTGTCCAGTGGCAACATGATCTGACAAGCAGCCCTCAGATGACATGTGACAATATTAAATTCAATTTTAGCAAGCAGCTTCTCAATTTCACACTTGTGGTAGCCGGATTAGCCCAATTATTTTTGGAGGTTAAGGGAAACTTTTACATTTGCAGAATAACATCTTTCAGAAAGCAGAATGTAGGATTTCATTGTCTCACAGAATTTTGTGGAGTCGGAAAGATCAGTTAGTATTTATTAAATTTTAGCACACAATCAGAAGGAGGGTTTAGAAAGAAGTAGATATGCTTTCTTAATAATTCACTTTGAGTTCTTCACTTTGATCCTCAAAAATGTGTGAAACTTGGGACTTTTACTTAGCATGCCTTTCAGGTAAAATGTTTTCATCTTACCAGTTCCAGGCTCTTGGTTCTAGCACAAAATCCCTGCTACACACATACACACACATATATACATGCTACATGCATGTAAATCTTTACATATATATTTACACATGCACACATATATGTAGCATATATGTATCACACATACATGCACATAGACACACATACTTGTTACATATAGAGAGAGTCAAGTGTTGCATGATGACATTTTGCTCAGGAAAAGATCATATATATGAGGGTGGCTCCACAAATTATAATAGAGCGGAAAAACTCTTATAACCTAGTGGCATTGTTGCCATTGTGATACTGTAGTGCAATTACTTAATTTTTAAAATGAATTTAGTATAACCTAAGATACAGTGTTTATAAAGTCTACAGTAGTGCATAGTAATGTCCTAGGCCTTCACATTTGCTCACTACTCATTCACTGATTCACCCAGAGCAACTTCTACTCCTGCAAGCTCCCTGGTAAGTGCCCTGTACAGGGGTAGCATTTTTTAATCTTTTATATCATATTTTGCTGTACCTTTTCTACACTTAGATATGCTTAGTTATACAAATACTTACCATTGCATTATAGTTGCCTACAGTGTTCAGTACAATAGCATGCTTCACAGGTTTGTAGCTTAGAAGTAATAAGCTATACCACATAGCCTAGTTGTTTAGGAGGCTACATAGTGTGTGTTAAGTGTAACCTACAATGTTCTCACAACAGTGAAATCATCTAATGATGCATTTCTCAGAAAGTATCTCCATGATTAAGTGACACATGATTATATTTGCTACATATATACATACTGGCCATACACACACACACACACACACACACACACACACACACACACACACACCTGCTATAGTCCTTTCAAAGTATAAGACACCAAAATGAGTTAGAGATTAAAATTTGTAAAATGTAACTATTTTCATTACAATTGCTTTCAAATTTATCAGACACTATTTTGCAAAATTATAAATTCCACTGAAAATACATCAAAGCCTCAAAATTAATGTTAAGCATAGCTTGTATCCTATGTATTTCAGATTTTTTTTAGGTCATGCAATTTCAAATGTTCTATCTCATCACACTCAAAAGTACACACAATTTCAGACCTGGTATTTTGATTTCTGTACTGAGAAGGATGATCATGCAACATATTATTTTGATTTGATGGAATAAAAAAAATTATAAAATCTAATTTTACATATATTTATCAAAGTATACACTAAGTCATAATGATTTAACCTTTGTGAAAATAAAATATGATTTGGAGCCAAGAGACTTCTATTCCATTTACTAGTAGTGCAGTTAAAGAAAATTCACTAACATCTGTGAATTAGGATCTGTTTTCTCTTCTGTAAAATGAGGAAATTAACATTATCTAACCGGATTTTTGCAAAAATTCACCAAAATAATAAAATAATGTAATCTGTAAGCATATATCAATATTTATTTTATATTATTAAGTAAAAACAAATTATTGCTGTAACTCATCACTGTAGCCCACATACCCATCTTTCTCCACGTGTTCTAGACTAAAATTTAGAGCAATTATTGAAAATGTTTACTGTACAATTATTGATACACTTGCTTTGTTTTTCTCCTTAAAAGTAGTGCTAATAATATGGAATCAAATACATCATTCACCCAATTGTCCTAGAATAAATTTCCAAATAGTAACTGAAGAAGGTTATGTGGAAAGCTGTGCTATATGATGCATAATTCTCCTTTAGCAATTTGAGAGAAAGATTATTTTAATACACTAACAATATCAAATTTTCCAATAGAATGTACTTTCTCCATGTTACTAGTCATAGAGAACATAAGTAAAATGCATATTTGTTAAAAAATGTCAGTTTGACTCTTCTTCCTTCTAAGATATGTCTCCTTTCCTCCACTGACTAACCTGTGATCTGTCCTTTTAGTATTTATTTTATTCTTATAAATACTTTAATTATACTGACACAAACATAAATTTATAATCTGCCCCTGATGTAGGCCAATACATTCATCTGCTGTTTTATACTTGGCTCAAAAGAAGGGTTTCTTTGTCTTCAAAAATGGAGATTAGAATTCCATTAATTTGGACAAGAAGGAAGTGTTGGGAGTAGTTGTGCTTTGGGAACATCCAGCTTGGGTCTCAACTGCTGCATTCCAAAAATAATTTCCTTCACTGTAGGTTATGTGTTATTTGACTCAGGGGGAATATTAAAATGTTTGAGTAATTTAAACAGTAATTTAAAAAACAGTGGATAACTGGTAATATCACTCCCAAATGTACAACCCAAGGGAATTATAGCACTGTAAGTCTTCAAATCAATTCCTCAGAACCTGAAATTTGCTACATTTCTCCTGCCATCTTTTCTTTTGTCTTCTTTTCACCCAACATCATATTATCTACCTTTGGCTTTCAATATTCACCACTGATGGTCTTAAAGTAGAACTGTTCTTTTGGTTTTGTTCTATGCAGAGTAAAAAGATATATTCTCTGATCTTATGATAAAAGAATGAGTTAGGACCCTTTATATATTTCTAAGAAAAGGAAATGAGAGAGGAGAGACAGTGGGTATGCAAGCATACAAGTGTGTGTGTGCAAGCACAGAGATTTATCACTCTCTTCTTTATTTGAATCAGTAAATCTAATTATATAGGTTGGTCAGGAGGAAGTCTTCACTAACAGAGCCACTTTACTCCTGAAATACAGCTAGCAGAAAATACAATTATAACTGTTGCAAATCACAATGAAATGATGATGAAATTGCATTTGTGTTAATTCCCAAAAGATTCAAATCAAATCCCAAATCTGTTTTCAAAGCAGCTTCTTAACTAGGAAACTCATTTCTAACAGACAGGATATTTCAATAGGTATTGTTTCCTAATATTAGTTTTATTTATATGACTATATTTAAAATATTACACAATCCTGGATAATGTCTTGAGTTAAAGTCACAGCAATATTATGGTTACAGACTTGGACACTTGTTACAGATTTTCTAATTCATTAATGCTGTTATAGATACCTTAAAAAATAGTAGCAAATACTTATATTAATTATATGAGAAAATAAATTATAGTAAAAATGAGAATGATATAAAATAATGTAAAAAGGAGTAACTTCATATTAAAGTGCATGTATATTTATGTGTATGCACGTGTTTAGTTGAAAAAAGGGAAATTCCAGTGTCAAAAATTGCCAATATTTGACACTGGAAATTGAGAGAAGCAAAGACACAGAGAGATAGAGTCAGAGACAAAGAGACACAAGGAAGATTCTATCTCATAAAAGGAAACAAAATCCCCAAACAACACCCTTACCCTATGACCATGCATAGACTCCATTTTGATATTTTATTTCAAGTAGAAATTCTAGCATAGAATCAATAAGTATTGAAAGAAAAGCCATAATACAAAATAAACAAAGCAAATAAACAGAAATAAAGATGCATAAAAATAGACATTGCGTAGAAGGAAAACAACTTAAAAGAATACATACTTATAATTAATATTGTGAAAAATTTTATATTCATTAAACAAGACAGTGCTATTTTAAAATTGTACATCAGAGTTCAAGGAAGAAATCCTGGAAATCAAAGATATGACAGAAGGAACCAAAACTAAATAGAGAGTTGAAAGACAAAATCAAGGTACAATCCAGAGACAGAAACAAACAAGATAAGAAAATACAAGATAATACAAGATAAGATACACAGACAGAAAAGATAATAGAAAATTAAAGAAAATGAGAGGTCAATACAGGTAGTCAAATACTCAAAGGTGCATCAGAAAACAGGAGAAAACAACATCACTAATGATCAGAGAAATGGAAATCAAAACCACAATGTGATACCACCTTACTCCTGCAAGAATGGCCATAATCAAAAGTCAAACAATAATAGATGTTGGCATGGATGCAGTGAACAGGAAACAGTTCTACACTGCTGGTGGGAATGCAAACTGGTACAACCACTGTGGAAAACAGTGTGGAGATTTCTTAAAGAACTACCTGGAGGAAAAGAAGCCATTATATGAAATAGATATTTGCATATGCATGCTTATAGAAGCACAATTCACAATTGTAAAAATGTGGAACCAGCTCAAATGCCCACGAATCTATGAGTAGATCAAGAAACTGATATATATACGGTGGAATACTACTCAGCCAGAGAAAGAAATGAATTAATGGCATTTACAAAAACCTAAATGAGATTGAAGAGCATTATTCTAAGTGAAGTAACTCAGGAATGGAAAACCAAAAATCGTATGTTCTCACTTATAAGAGGGAGCTAAACTATGAGGATACAAAGGCATAAGAATGATACAATGGAGTTTGGGGACTCGGGGGGAAAGGGTGAAAAGGTCGTGAGGGAAAAAAGACTACATATTGGGCACAATGTGTATACTCGGGTGAGGGGTACACCAAAATCTCCCAAATCACCACTAAAGAACTTACTCATGTAAGCAAACACCACTTGTTCCCCAATATCTATGAAAATCAATTTTTTTAAAAAAACACAAGCAAATAAAATGAGGATATTTTATGGAACAATATATAAGAACGTTTCTTGAAACTGAAGGAAATGTGTAGTCATACTGACAACATACTCTGAGAGGTACGGAAAAATAAATGAAAAAAGAGTTATACAAATGTACATCATATATAGAAAAAAGATCATAAAATTTCCTAGAATAAGTGGCAAAATAGGTAACTCTATGCCAACAACAATTAGGAATTATGGCAGCACTGAATCTGTAACACATTAGAAAATTATGAGCGAAAATTAATTTTACTCTAATCTTTCATACCTAGCCAAATAACAAGCCAAGTATAGGCTAAATAAAGATATTTTCAAATTTGCTACATCTCAACACTTTATCTCCTGTCCACTCTTTCTGAAAAGTTACTGGAGAATGTTATCGTCCAAAATGAAGATACTAACATGAAAACAGGATGTAGGAAAAGAAGCAAGAGGGAAGGACAAAGGGGATTACTCAGCTGTTTACAAAAAGAAAATGATAAGACAGAGAAAGAAGGAGGGAAACATGCTCCAAGAGCTCAGCTTAAAAGAATGAAATCGAGAGATCATCTGATGTATTTGTATTTAGAGATTTTCAGTAAGATTAAATAACTTCCAAAATAATTCATGAAAGATAACGTGAAAACTAAACAAGTAGACAAAAAAATAACTTTCAGAAAATTGAAAACTCATACAGGAAATTAATGGAAATAAATAATACCACAGGGCCAATCTGTGAACAATGGTTTACATAGTCATACAAGCAAAAACCCTAAATACTGATTTGTTTAAAACATGGGAAATAAATAAAATAGGGAGAGTAGGAAGTAAATAATGAAGTGAATTCAGTATTAGAAGTAAAGATACCCAGTCATCTCCTTTCTTAAGAAGGCGTCAATTTTACATTCACAAAATAGCAGTATAAAAATGGTAATAGAAAACATAGCTTAATGAGAAAAGATACCATTAAAAAAATAAAGTGGTTCCTTTTAGGGGACTGGCTGGAGAGTTCAGAAGAGGTGGGACGACAAATCGCTTGCTCTTCCTCCTTTCTTTCTGGTCCTAGGTTTTACAGTAATAATTCATTTCTTAATTATGAACATGTATTAATTCAAGGAAGAAAAATAAGAAAAGATAAACCCATAGCACTTTTAATGTAATGATTATCTCTATTCCATATAGTTTAATATTTCTTTGAGGAGTGTAGCACTTTATCATTGCATTGTAATAATAAAAAGGCAAAAATAATTGTTATTATTCATAAAAGTTGATAATTTTTTGTACTATCAAGCTATTAAATTAAAGGCACATAGTATGTACAAATAAACAGTTCATGACTTGATCAAATTGAGTTAAAATTTTCATTATTTCTATCTCTGTTAAATAATTAGATATCTCCTTCCTGTGCAGAAGGCAGAAATGAATTTTAGTTATTACCACTCAGTATTTTTTCCCAGATGCACATGAAAAGAGTGGCTTGTTGTTGTTATTGCCATTGTTGTTTTAATTAAAATGGATATTCACAGTATATTTCTCTAACATGGTCATAGTAAAATCATTAATCCAAGTGGCTATTTGTCCTTTGCAAACAAAAAGTGCAATGCTTCCTCAAGGTGATTAGTTTTCTGGGAGGTCATTTTAGTATTCTAGATAACTGTTAACTAATTACTTTAAATGATGACTGTATATTGGTAAGAATGGAATATTTCAGGATATTGAGTTCACCTGATAGTAAGAGATTGCTACTTTGGAGATTATGCAATAACTGCTGGTCTCCATTTTCTGCTTACAATGAGCATCGATGGATAGGAATTAAATCCACATTTTTAATGTGTTAAAAATAATTGGTTCCTTCAATACTAAGTATTGAGCCAGCATTTAGAACCCTAGGGCAGGCCCTGAGTAGTGCTGCTTTACAGTTCCACAGCTTGTCATTTTCACAGTCCTTTCCAGCCCTTCTATCATTTGACAGCTGTGGGGTTCATTCTCTCCAGGACGAGTTTCTCAAAGGCATGGCCCTAAACAGTTTAGCCTATGGAGCCAAATTTGGAAGGATAAACATGTTTTATGTTGTGCTCTGATATTCATTTATCTCTTAAAGGTATGCTATTTAGAATGGTGGCAATCAGCAATAAAAAGTATGGCTGCCAGCCTACCACGTTGACTTCACTGTGCTGGGAGCACATGAGAGTAAGATAACACAGTACAGTATCGAGAAAAATTGAGTTTATGTCATACCTTTGAAAAAACATTAAAAAATTGCTATATCTTAATTCTTATATTCTGTTACTTTCATAGGTTAAAAGACAATCATAGCTCAAGCTCTGAGTCTCATTAATATTGTTTGAGACTGTCTTCCTTAGCTTTTTTTTTTAATTACTCCCATGACAGATTATTCTTTAGCTGTATTAAAACATTTTAGCTTGTTGATTTCAAATTAAAATAAAATAAAATGGCTTTCTTAATCCAGTAATTGAATCAGACTCCTAAGGCAGTAATAATTTCTGTAAAAAAAAAAAAAAAATGGCACGTCCAAAAAACTATCATAATTACATAAGAAGATAAATTTTATATTCTGAGCCAATGTAACAAAGTTAGAAGGATAAGTAAGAATAAAATGATTGCACGTCAGAATTAGGAACAAAAGCTACATGTATGTGTGTGTATCGAGAGAGAGACAGTATGCCCACAAGTGAGAATCTGAGACGAAATCAATAATCCAATTCTCCTATTGCTTAGTTCTATGAACTTTATGAAAACCAATTATTTTAAAATTTACTTCACTTGGTATATTGTGGTTTTCATCACTGATGGCACACATTCCACCAACTAAGCTGTCTGTTGCCCCTGGGTCAGTGTGAACTTAGGAAAACGTTCCACCTTTGCCAGTATCTGCTCCATGTTGTCAGCTGGTTTCTGGCATTAATGGCTTCCTGATGTTGCTGACTTACATGTTTCCTCACCATCTCCTTCACTGGCCCCTATAAACCCAATTCCCTTTATTCCAATCTTTTCGTTTATACTACTAGAGGTATACTTAAAATAGAACCTCCCTGGGCACACCTACCATTACTTTGATATAGCCACAAAGTTATGAATTTTATATGCAAAGAGGAAAGAAAATGCAGAATTCTGTATATTGCTTTGCCTCTGCCAAATCTTGTTAGTCTCGGAATTGTGACCCATTTGATATCTGCATCTTTGTTGCACATATTGTGTTACAAATTTGTCAACATGAGTGATGGAAAATTTGTAGGGTGGTTGCTGATAACTATAATTAGAATTCACATCAAAATATGATACTGAATAAAGAAAAGGAAAAATCTATGGGACAGTTGTTTCTTACAGATAAGAAATTTGCTTTTTAATTATAATTTTCAAATGATCTCTGAATAATCATTGTCTTTAATAGGGAAAGAAAAATAATGTACTAAGAATGTTGGCAGAAGGGTCAGTCTGATTTTCCCATGAATAAAACTCCTTTCTCCAATGAATTTCTTACGTTTTCCCTGATAAATGTACCAACTTAAGATGAGTCAAGCCTAAATCATACAGCAGCATAGCTTGTCACTTTTCCTCCATTGATCTTTGTGACCTATTCCTTAGAGTAGGTTACTTTTCTCATTTTTCAAAGAGCAAGAAGAAAATGGATCCCATGTGAATGGAAGATGTCTATTAAAGCAAGCCAAGTGGAATAAAAAATAGTGAGGAGAGGATATAAAAATGTTTAAAGGATGATTTTTCACTTTAAAAAGAGAAGGTTCCATCACTCACTGAGAGTTAAGAGAAATGACTGACTAGGAAAACAGCACAGTTTGAAAATACTGTAAGCAAAGAGATTCCACAATAAATGAGAAGAATCTGAGCTACTGAGACCATCCAGTCTCCCAGGGACCTCACACTTTCACATTCAGCTCTGAGAAGGGAAAAATAACAATAGTAACTTTATAAACATGTTCAGACCTTTTTCACATGCCAACATACAAAAAACATTCTTGACCAAGAACTTATGCTTGTTGCAGGTCTTCGTCACGCCCTCTCAAAGTCACTTTTTCCACTGTGGCTTCCAGTTCTTTCTCATGTCTACTCTCCTGTCTTCCTGTCATCTTGCATTCTTGTGCCTAGTTTTTCTTCTATAACATCAATTATAACTCTCAAGCACTTCTTCATGGCTCCTTATGTTTCTCTCTTCAATATGAATAAAATGGTATTTTATTTGTTTTATTATTATTATTATTTTGACACAGGGTCTTGCTGTGTCGTCCAGGCTGGAGTAGAGTGGCGTGATCATGGCTCACCGTAGCCTCAACCTCCTGGACTCAAGGAATCCTCCCACATCAGCCTCCCAAGTAGCTGGGACCACAGGCATGAATCACCATACCAGCTCATTTATTTTTACTTTTTGTAGAGATGGGGTCTCACTGTGTTGCTCTCAAACTCTTGGACTCAAGCAATTCTCCCACCTTGGCCTCCTAAAGTGCTTGGATTACAGGTATAAGCCACCTTGCCCAATGGGTATTTTTTTTCCCTTTGGGCAGAAGGCAACGGACATTCTTTAAAATTCTGCTATCCATCATTCTAAGGATTTCTGTTGGACTACACCTCAAGGGCCTTAAAGACACTCTTTTTTCCTCAGCATTTTACCACCTACTCCTCTTACCTCCAGCTTGGTGCAGTGATGAGAAGGCATTTAGTAAACACTGTTTAAGTTTTTCTCCATTGGTTTCCAAAATCATCTATCAAACTCATCTTATATCCCTAAAGAAACTGTTTGTCATTATCCAAGATACAGAGTTTTCACTCCAATCTAGTTGTTCTCACTACCCTCAAAAATCTCATGTCATCCCTACTTGTGCTTATAATTCTTATCTTAGGAACAATATTTTAGTTATCTGCCTACCCACTTGTCAAGGCCTTGTTCAAGCTTCACTTGCCACATTAGGTAACACTCTTAGTATCTACTATACCCACCAAAATCAAACGGTTAGTTAATCTCTATTTCATTTCCGGTGATGACAAATAACAGCCACCATTTTCTAAACACACATTGGAAGCAAGGGAGAATATCATTTTTGTTTGTTTGTTTACATTAAGTATTCTTAGGCCTCTTCTGAAGTAGGTATTGCTGTACTTATTATTATCAGTACCTTACAGATGAGAAAAAGCAGTATTGCTGTGTTTAAATAAAGTTTCAAAGTAACTAGCAAAACTGGATTATAAGCCAAAGTTTCAGATGTCCAAGCTGGGACTCAAGAATTTTGACACAGACATACTTGACACGTCAGTCAGCCTGAGCAGTCGGTAAAGGTAGTTTAAAGGTATTATATTTTCTCTTTGTCTTCCATAGTGTCTAAAATACTGAGTCTCATGCACTTGCTGGTTGGTTGCTTGAACAGACATCTCATTTCACAACCAAAATTTTATTGTGCTATGGCAGGACATGGTGTCTAAGACCTGCAATCCCAGCACTTTGGGAGGAGACGGAGGCATGTGGATCACTTTATGTCAGGAGTTCGAGACCAGCCTGGCCAACATGGTAAAACCTTGTCTGTGTGTGTGTGTGTGTACACATATACGTATAACTACATATAACCATTATATATATGTACAGTGCCCTATAAATCAATTGTAAACAAGAGTAAGAGACACAGCTGGGCACAGTGGCACACATTGTAATTCCAGCTACTCAGGAGACTGAGGCTGGAGGATCACTTGAGACTCCGAGTTGGAGGCTACAGTGCGCTATGATTGTGCCTGTGAAGAGCTGTTGCACTCTAGCCCGGGAACATAGCAAAACTCTATCTCTAAAAACAAAAATAAGAGTATATGCAAGGTTTAAATAATTCACATCAAATGAAAAAATTAAATCAGTTTTCAGTTTTTAAAAACTCATCTTTTGAGAGAATATAGAAAAAATATATATGTGATAGAATCATCCTTGAACGGGAAGTCAACATTTTTTAAAGTGTCATAATATTTTAATATAACTAGATTCTGAAAATAAATATTTTCTTCTCTCTTTTCTATTTATTGAATATTACCAATATTATTAATATTTTATTAAATATTATCTTCATACTCTCAGTTGTAGGTTTATAAATTGATCCTGTTTCAAATATTTAATTTTCCGCTTGATTTTTGGACAATCTATGGTACATTTCAGAATATCCATTAGTCTGTTAAACAGTAATGGTTTCTACATAACTTATATTTAAAGTTCGGTTGGATTATACTCATCCTTTCTTCCCTCGAAGTGTCAATCATTATCCAGTTGTCACGGATAAGGTACATTACTATTGCTCTACTTGTTGCACAACTTCCTCTAGAATTAAAGAATGATTTATTAAACTTTTAACAAACCAATGGAAATAAAGGCTAAGATAAAGGCTGAAAAGGCTGAGAGCGAAGATGGGACATAGGCTAGAAATAGCCTCAGTGGTACACAAGTTTATAAGAGAAAAATAGTTCCATAATTTTCATTCTGAAAACAATTTATAAGTATAGAAACAACAAATGTGTTACATATATGATGTCAATCTTCCAGCTGTCGGGCAATTCCAAGCGACAATTTCCACATAATTCTTGGTTATCATGAAGACACATCTTTGGTAGTTTTAGTGTTCATTTGGCTCTCTCTCTCATAAACACTGAAGATATTTTTATACACTAAACCAGTGTGACAAAATATGATAAGTGAAAAACCTGCTATATTTGGAAACTGGATTTGAAGGAATGAGATAAAATATTTTAAAATCGGTGGCTGTTAGATTTCAAATCTTTTTCTTTCAAGCCAGCTTGCATATCAACAAAACCTATATTTTCTTTGAAACATTTTAAGTATCTTTGAAACTCAAAATGATAGTAGAAGAACAATGGGCTGAAAAGCTAGAAACCAGATATATTATTTAGCTTCCTTGTGATCTTGAGTAAATCACCTAAATTTGACATGTCTTAGTCTTCTCGCTTTGAAATTGTTTAATGCAGGAGCAATTTATAATAGTTATTTACATAGAAACTATGCTCTTTTATCTTTAGGTTTTTAAGGATTTTGAATAATTTGGGGATGAAGGAATACCTAAAATACGAAGTGAATATATGCTGAATGAATACTCATATCCTATTTTTTATTTTTATTTTTAGAGGCAAGGACCTTGCTACATTGCCCAGGCTGAATTCAAATTCCTGGACTCAAGAGATTCTCTGACCACAACCTGCCAACTAGACGGGACTACTGTGCATGCCACCAAGCTCAGCAATACTGATATTCTAATTCAAACTTTCTTAAATCACAAAGGAAAAGCAGTATCAGACTTTGCAAATTAATAACAAGACAGGCAGACACACACATACACACAAATACACAGTTTTAAAAAAAAATAACAGAAATTCCACATCATCCTTTTGAATTAGAGTGAATGACCTATCTTTCTGAGTTCATTGATTTCAAGAAAACAAAAGCTGAAGAAATAATGAATACCTGCTGGAGTCCAGGCAGGCCAGGAATAACTGGCAGCTTTAACCCTCAGTTACCTGTGAGAGCTCACATTGCACTAAAGCTTCTTTTTGTCTCTTTGTTTTCTAACACCCGCACACCCACACCCATATCCATATACATAATTGTAATTCAGCAACATTTTGACACAAAACATTTTTGTCTTTTGAATCCATTATGTCTCTGTGCCCATCGTTTCAATCTGCTGTTCAATTTTCTCTGGTCCATCTTAGTCCAGAAACAAATTCCGAGCTTCACACCTTTGTTAAATTGCTCACGATTAAGATATCATTTATCAAAATACCTGAGTATTTCCTTCTCTTGAGACTTCGAGGCACTAGGAATAGTCCTTGAATGGCAGCACTAAGATTGGCAGATAGGTAAATATTTGAGGATTTGATAGGCCTCAACTAACAAGATAAGAAACTTGAAGGAATGCTTTGAACCTGCGTTAACTCTGGACAAAATTATCTGCGATTGCAACTTCGGGGCAGTGAATTTGACAGATGAAGTCTCAGTACACAGTGCATTCGGATTCCTTTCTGTAAATAGAGTCCAACTCCATTTTTTGATGTTTGACTGCTGACAGCTTTTAAGCCTCACCTTTCCTTCTTCTCCTCAGCCCCACTATGGGCAAGCTGTGAAGAAATCCCAGGTGTTATCTCCTTTGCCAGAGAAAGTTTAAACCACAAGGAGGAAGCCACAGCTTGGTCCCATGCCCTAGCCACCATTAAAAAAAAAAAAATCAAGCCAGTCTCCTTTTCTTCTCTCACCAATTTAGAACATGCTTGAGAGCCACCTGAAATCCACAGAAAGCCTCATTCTGTGCTTGGTAAACCTCTCCCTACTCTCTCGATGCATGCACGCCACTGTGAGCATCAACATCCAAACCAAATTCTGCCTGTGGGTCCATCCTGTTATTGCAGAGAATTAATTCTATTACTGCAATGTGCATCAGACAACATGCTGCTTTGGATAAACTTACCGGAGGTTTAGCAGAATGTCTCCTTTATTTCTATGATGTAGTAGCTGTAAGAGTAGATAAACCCATTTATCGCCCCCCAGATGGCTGACTGGGAATTTCCTGCATAAACCCTCATTGCTATTTCCTCTCCACTTTCCCCTCCCTTCCTCTCCATCTAGCTCGTTGCCATCTTCGCCCAAATTTGATTGTTTAGATAAGTCATGCCAGATTCATGAATACCCTGAAGATATCTCAATACCCTGGTTGTGACCTTCTGATCGCTGCATGTATGCAAATTCACCAGCTTTCCTGCCAGTCCAATATGGAGAAAACCTGCAGTCAATGTTTTCTATGTGTTTTTTTCCTCAAACCCTACATTCAACTGTCTAACTTCTGTTGTGCAAAATAAATGATAAAACTCCTGATTTATTCAACATTTTGAATCTATAGTGGTATTTGTATATGAGTGTAAAAAAAATGGAAAATACTTATTTGGATGTTGACTGTGTGTGTGTGTGTGTGTGTGCATATACATATCTCTACATATAATGTAATCCTGTATGTGTATATATATGAAGTATTTAATGTATGAAACTAAAATTATACATATATATATACACCAGATTTTTCATTATACACATATGAACATATACATATTGTGTCAATTTACTTCATTATGAGTATTTGTTATTTTATTGAGAAATGTACATCTGTTTTTCAAAAAAACAAAAAATATAACATATATAACATTATTAAAGTGAGTGGAATTTTGTCATGTTGAAGCCAATATTTATTACATTTTACTTAAGTGACCTTGAAAAGTGATACTCATTGAAGTTATTCTGTGATGCACACAATACAATTTACAAGTTCGGAGTACATTTACTGAACATATGAAAGTCACACTCTTAAAAGTATATGGATTTCATAAGGTTATTGTTTCAAAGCTACTTCTGTTTTTCCTTTAGGAAAACTATTTGCTGTTGGTAATTATAAAATCATCTATTTCTATTTTCAATGAAAAGAAAGTACCAGGATTATTTGTATGTATGTGAAAGTATCCATTTGAGAAAAAAAGGATTTAATCCTTAGCAGAAAAAACTGTATTTACAATTCAATACATTAATTTAATTTAAATTGCCCCCAAACACACACACACACACATTTCCCCAGAGTCTGCTGAGTTAACTGGAGGAATAAAGGGAGGAGAGGCAGTCTACTCTACTTCTTCTCGGCTCTTCAACAAGATGTCTTAAATTGAGAGACTTCTCCCTACAAAAAGCTCATGATTTCTTTGTCTTCCCACTCCTCTCCTTTTCCATTTGTCAGCCATAACGCTCACCTGAATCTTTAGCAGGAGGAAAAGAAACTCCTAATGTGGATACAATGCACAAAGGTAGGTGTGTTCACATCAACGTCCTGATTATAGATTCTCCCACCCCACCCTTCTGAAACTGCCATTCTGACTGCTATTGAGTTCTTTGAAACATGTTCGCCCGTCAGAGTTTCAAAGGTTCATGTGAATTCTCAACACAACATCCAAATTAGCAGGGCGTATGAACAGGAGAAAAGTCTTTCTCTACCTACCCATCTCATTTTTCTGCAGAGACAGATACCTGCTTCTCACTGCCTCTCTACCTCAGCATAGGGGACTTAAGGTGGAATGGACTTTTAATTATTTTATCAGGATAATTTGTTTCTAACAGGAGTACACTTTTATTGCCTTTATTGCTTTATTTTGTCTAATATTTTAATAAATAAGTAAAACAGAGAGAAAGAAGTATTAAAAGAAAAATGGAAATAATAAAAGGCAGCCTACTAAAACAAGGGAAAAAGGTATTGCCAAGAATATTCTTTTCTGATTGAAAGAAAGACTTAAAGATTATTAAGTTCATCTTAAAAAACAAATTCAAGCCTTGTATTTGTAAGTGGAAACCATGAAATACTATAAGTGTGCCTGAAGTACCTTCTTAGGAGTCACAAACATAGAAAAAGACCCAGGGTTTAATGGCAGTCATGTCTTTCTAGGAGTAGAATAAACAGTCATCCATCTTTCCATCCAGTAAGCCCACTGCACGTGCTAACCAGGCTCTCTCTAGTGTGAGAGGAGAAAGAAACATGCAGGTGGACAGTCTGCAGTCATCAACCCTGATTTCAGGGCTCATTGGGTTTTTGACATAGCTTTTCAAAAACCGAGTATATTGCTACGATGGTGTGAATAGAGTGGGATTTAGTGCCCCAAACAGAGAAATACTGAGTATCAGTCTCCTCATACTTTCTTTAGTTCACATTTCCTCACATTCTACAGATACAATTAGAGAGAAAAAGCAAGAGAAGAAAAGGTTGAAGTAAGGTCTGCTTTCTTAAAAACGAGTCATATTTAAAAAGGAAAACCCTGCATAGAAGAGTTCAGTGACTTCCCCAAGCCTTTAGGCTGAAGACAGCATGCCTTATGGCTCCTGTCCCCTTCATCACACTCTGGTCTCTGTGGTCTGTGAATTTCTTCCTGTCCCCCAGGCCTTGGTGCATACATGCACTTCCCCTGTTCAGTAGGTCTCACTCTCTTACCCCCATAGTCGTTGCTCAGATGCGGGTTCAACTGCTTTCCTCAATCTCTAGAGCAAGCTAGCATTGCACTGGACATCTTTTTTTTTTTAATAGCAGTTGCCCAGTGGCATTATGGGTTGATTTGTGTGATTAGGATTCTCTCTCTCTTCACTGTTGTCCTCTGATGGTGGGGGCCATATTTGTTTTCCGTCATCCCTATATATCCACGGTACGACAACATGTCCCACACAAAAGGCCCATTAAAAGGGAAAAAAAACGATGTTTGTGTGTTTCTCTACATATATGCATAGGAAAAATGTAAACACTGGGACAAGCATCCATTTGGTAAGATTAAGGGGGATGCTTTATTTTCTTCTTTTTGCTTCTGTGTTTCCAAAATTTTACAAAGTTATTCTGTGATAATGCAAAAGGTCAATTAACAGCAGGTAAACGCTATAATGGGTTGAATTGTGTTCCCCAAAAGGGTATGTTGAAGTCCTCCCCCAGTAACTGTGAACGTGGCCTTCTTTAGAACAAGAGTCTTTGTAGATGTAATTAAAATGTAAGTTATACAGATTGGGGTGGCCCTAAATCCAATCACTGATATCCTTAAAGAAAAACCATAGAGACGGTCACATGCAAAAGGAGACAGCCATGGGAAGATGGAGGCAGAAACCGGAATGACACAGCCAGAAGTCAAGGAACACCACAGATTGCTGACAACTGCAGGAGCCTAGGAAGATGCAAGGAAAGGTCCTACCCTGGAGCCTTCACGGGGAACACGGCCCTCAACACCTTCACCTTGGACATGAAGCCTCCAGAGCTGTGAGAGAATACACTTCCAGTATTGTATACTACTTGGTTTGTGACGCATCATTATGGCAACCCTAGGAAACTATAACACAAGTCTATGATAATGCTCTACAAGTCTTCTTTAAATTAGGAACATTGCTAAGGAAGAAAATGGATTTTATGTATAGAACTAACCTTTTGAAACCATCACCCTCAGCAAACTGACACAAGAACAGACAACCAAACACCAAATGTTCTCACTCATAAGTGGGAGTTGAACAATGAGAACACATGGACACAGGGAGGGGAACATCACACTCTGGGGCCTGTTGCGGGGTGGGGGCTGGGGGAAGGACAGACAGCATTAGGAGAAATACCTAATGTAGATGACAGGTTGATGGGTGCAGCAAACCACCACGGCACATGAATACCTATGTAACAAACCTGCACGTTCTGCACATGTATCGCAGAACTTAAAAAATGATACTTAAAAATGGAAAAGAAATCTTCGTTGTCTGTGTAAGCCATCCATTCTTGCTATGTTTGTTCTTTGTGTTACCTAAACTTATTTCACTTTTAAAAGAAAATCTTGCCATAAAGCCATGACCAAGAAATGACATGGACTATATCATCATCATTGTCATCATTTATGATCACTTTGGGGGGTGCTGATGGGGTTATTTATCTACATGACAGTGGCCGCTTGCTTGCTTTCCTTTCTACCTCAGCTTAACTGTGTGCCTGTGTAGTATATTCCTTTAAAATCTAAAAGTAGCTGATTCAATCACTGTTTTATCCCTCTGTGCTCTGGGTATAATATGAAGGCTTATGGGGTAGACCCAGTGTATTTAGTTTTAAATACCCTCTGTAAGTGCATAGTCAATAGTCAATTTGCATCACATCAATTCTGTTTATAAAATACAAAGCATAAAATTGCTTTACCAGCTACTGGATCCTGGGCTAGCCAATTGAAAAGAGATGAGACAATCCAAGGCCTATTTGTCTGAATTCACCACTTGACAAAAGGGAGAGATGTCAGCAGTATCAGTTGAAAGCTGAAAATTAATGCTAAGCATAGCTTAACAAGCTCTGAGTCACCAGCAAGCTGGTTCTGGGTGCTGCGAGTGTTGGAAGGCAGCCCGATGTAACACCAGCAGCACGGGCTGGAGAGTCAGGAGCTGCTTGACGGGAGCAAATGACTTGCCTTGTGTGCACCTTATTTTCCTCATCCATAAAATGTTAACAGTCATTTGTCTTGCAAGACCGAATTTGTATAAAGGCCCAACACAGTTTCTGATATTTAATGGATGCTCAATAAATGATGACTGCTATTGCAGTTATTATTTTTTATTTTGTTTTGTAAAGTGATTGTTCAACTCACAATATGTATTTAGTTTCTTGAATAGAAACAAAGAAGCAAATCCATACAAGGAACCCAGTGTCTGCTTCTGCGCCATCTAAGCTCCAGCAAGTCATTTAACCCTCTCGACCTCAGTTTCTTCATCTGTGAAATGAGAGGGTTGAAATCATTTCACATTGTGTAATTTTAGCCATAGCACACAGAAACTAAAAAATGTCAGTTTTCCTTTTGTCATTCTATCTTGGGGTCATTGAACCGTTTTGACAATTTTTTAAAAAAACTGCCTGTGTATATAATAAACATAATATCGACCCCACTAGAATGGTTAATTAACAAAAATCAAGCCCTAATTTTCACTAGGCACCTTTTGTGAGGTAAAAACACATTTTGATTGAAATAAAAAAAAAAAAAAAGAAAAATTCACTGTCTATGGAGGGGTAAGGATGAAGTTCTGTGGTGCTCACATTGAGGAAGATGGCAGAAGAACAGCATCTGCTGTGTAGAGATCCCATTTAGGTAAAGTAATACATTACACAAATACATGTTTGTACATGCATGTGTGTTTATAATTTATGTACATATATGTATGTGTGTCTGTGTGTATGTATATGTAAAAAGACGCATAAAACCATGTCTATTAAAATATCAGTGAAGGTTACCTCTGTGTAGTAGAATTTCAGAAGGCTTCATATTTTCTGTATACTGTTTGAATATATATTCAAATATATATATATATTTATAATGAATATATTTCATTTATATATTCAGAAAACTGTAATACAATTACACTGAGATAAGGAAAATATTTAAATGCTATAGTCAACTATGCACAGAAAGGCAGCCTGGATTTTTAATCTTATTGCAGCTGAAATACACTTTCTCATGAATTTCCTTTGTCACTGAACAACTGGAAGAACAAATTTGTCAATTAAATAAATCTCAGCTTGTTTCTTTTAAAGAGTATATTCGGTGGGGAAATTTTTGAAGATGATGGTATTTGGTTCAATGAGAAGCTTTTTATTGCCTCTGCAGGAAAATGGGTCTGGTATCTACATGAAGATCATCTTGCTGTCTTTTATCATTTTGCAAGCCTCAACAGCAATTTCCCGTGGGTCATTTGGTTATTAAACACTGACAATTACTATAGAATTTCCGGGCTCCATTCCATGCTACATAAATGCCACAGGAGATTTCTCAATGTCACTCTGGTACTTCTCTTTGCCCAAACAGACCATGCTGCCATTTCTCCTCCACTGTGATCACCCCGTGGGATCAAATTGGACTGGTACCTGCCAGATGATCTCTTTCTAGAATCTGGAACACCAAAAGCACCATTTAGAAAGCGGGAGGAATCACACTACTGGACTTCAAACTATACTACAAGGCTACAGTAATCAAAACAACATGGTACTGGTACCAAAACAGATACAGACCAATGAAATAGAACAGAGGTCTCGAAGGCAACACCACACATCTACAACCATCTGATCTTTGACAAACCTGAAAAAAACAAGCAATGGGAAAAGGAGTCCCTGTTTAATAAATGGTGTTGGGAAAATGGGCTCGCCATGTGCAGAAAGCAGAAACTGGACCCCTTCCTGACACCTTACACTAAAATTAACTCCAGATGGATTAAAGACTTAAATGTAAGACCTAACACCATAAAAACTCTAGAAGAAAATCTAGGCAAAACCATTCAGGACATAGGTGTAGGCAATGACTTCATGACCAAAACGCCAAAAGCATTGGCAACAAAAGCCAAAATAGACAAATGGGACCTAATCAAACTCCACAGCTTCTGAACAGCAAAAGAAACAGTCATTAGAGTGAATTGGCAACCAACAGAATGGGAAAAAATTGTTGCAATCTACCCATCTGACAAAGGGCTAATATGCAGAATCTACAAAGAACTGCAACAGATTTACAAGAAAAAAACAAATAAGCACTTTCAAAAGTGGGTGAAGGATATGAACAGACACTTTTCAAAAGAAGACATAACATGAGGCCAATAAACATATGAAAAAATGCTCATCATCACTGGTGATTAGAGAAATGCAAATCAAAACTACATTGAGATACCATCTCACGCCAGATAGAAGGGTGATCATTAAAAAATCAGGAGACAACAGATGCTGGAGAGGATGTGGAGAAATAGGAACACTTTTACACTGTTGGTGGGAGTGTAAATTAGTTCAACCATTGCGGAAGACAGTGTGGCAATTCCTCAAGGACCTGGAAATAGACATTCCATTTGACCCAGCAATCCCATTACTGGGTATATATCCAAAGGAGTATAAATCATTCTACTATAAGGACACATGCACACGAATGTTCATTGCAGCAATGTTTACAATAGCAAAGACCAGGAACCAACTCAAATGCCCATCAATGATAGACTGGACAGGGAAAATGTGGCACATATACACCATGGAATATTATGCAGCCATCAAAAATGATGAGTTCATGTCCTTTGTAGGGACATGGATGCACCTGGAAACCATCATTCTCATCAAACTGACGCAACAACAGAAAACCACACACCTCATGTTCTCACTCATAGGTGAGTGTTGAACAATGAGAACACATGGACACAGGGAGGGGAACATCACACACTGGGGTCTGTCGGGGGGAAGTAGGGGAGGGACAGCGGGGGTGAGGAGTTGGGGAGAGATAGCATGGGGAGAAATGCCAGATACAGGAGATGGGGAGGAAGGCAGCAAACCACACTGCCATGTGTGTACCTATGCAACAACCTTACATGTTCTTGACATGTACCTTGAAACCTAAAATGCAATTTAAAAAATAAATAAAAAAGAAAGAAAGAAAGAAAGAAAGAAAGAAAGAAAGAAATTGCTCTCACTTTTATTCTCTTTTCCCTACAATAGAAAGCTCCTTTTCTCTGAAAGAAACTTCCATTACATCATATGCTCATTCTCTAAGAAGTGCTATTTGACACCCTCATTCACAGAGTCCAATATTGTATGGATATTAGGAAAAAAAACTGTCATAAAAAATACATTAGATGGTACTTAAATATTATCCCTTCCTTACTTCTCTTTAATATTATTTACTTAAACACTTACTATTTCCTAATGGTTAGCTACAGTATTAATCATGATTCAGTGGAATCATACAATAAAATGTATGAAGTATTAGTACTTTAGGAAAGTTACTCAACTTTATTTATATTTTATTTTTTTTCAAATTGGTGACAATAATATCTGATTGACAAGCTTACTTTGATTGTACAATAGGATGAACAACAGCATAGGCTCTGGATTCAAAATACTTGAATTCATTCTAAGTTTTTCTACTTATTATCTGTGTGATTTGGGGTACTAACATGTTAACATACCTGCTTATATGTTTTTGCTCTAGTTTCCTCATCTGTAAAGTGAGGCTTAATAACAGCAATAATAACAAAAATATCTACCTCATTCATTGTTATAAAGTTGTAAGAGTAAATACTTGTACAACATTTATAAAAGTATTTGATCTATAATGTGTTTAGTACATTACTGTGTTTCAGAATTGTTTGACTATTAAATGACAAAAAAATTAATATGAAAGTTATAATCTTAAAATGTTTTAGAAATCTAGTTTATTTTGCTACCAGCATTAATCATATACCATTCATAACTACTTCTTTTCCAATATTTCTGGATAAGGCAGCGAACTATGCTTTTATTTTCACAATAATCTCATGTGTCAGTAATCCATGGTTAGCAGGTAAATCATATATACCAAGATACAAACACTTCAACATTATGAAAATTTTAAAGTTACATCAAATTATTTCCAAAATTCCAACTAACCCATAAAAGGAGAAGGGAAAGAGGTTGGCAGAAGACAGGTTTCCTACATCTTCTGTAGAGTTACTTTTGGCAAAGTAGTCATACTT
>PVKP010003720.1:0-105260 GCA_004027715.1 Plecturocebus donacophilus
GAGGGGAAGAGAAGAAAGAAAAGGAAAAAGAAGAAAGACCGTAAGAGGCTGAGGCAGGTGGATCACTTGAGGCTAGGAGTTCCAGGCCAGCCTGGTCAACATGATGAAATCCATATCTACTAAAAATACAAAAACATTAGCCAGGCATGTTGGTACCTACCTGTAACCTGTTACTTAGGAGGCTGAAGCATGAGAATAATTTGAAGCTGGGAGGTGGAGGTTGCAGTGAACCAAGATCACACCACTGTACTCCAGTCTGGGTGACAGAGTGACACCCTGTCTTAAAAAAAACAAAACAAAATAGAACAGAATAGAGCCATAAGAACAGGAATATTTAAGGGGCAGAAGGAAGAAGACTGGCCAGGTAAAGTGCAGCCCAAGTTTTCTAAGTAGAAAACTATAATTCAAAAAACCATGAATATAAAGGAGGAGGAAGTATCTTCTAACTTAAAGAAAATAGAAATAGACTCCATCAAGTGGTAGCAATTGGTTGTGGTGATGAGAAAAAGTAAAGAGCAAGTATAGACATTAGGTCAGCAAGTGTGATTATAATAATGGTTACAGAGATAAGGCAGGAAATAAAAGGAGGTAATGCATGAATGGACAATTTTTGGTTATTATTTTGAGTAATGAGGGAATTGGGCATGTTTAATTACTGATGAGAATGAGCCAGAGTGAGAAACTGAAGAAACAGGAGAAAAGGGAGTCAGGGCAGCCATGAGAGAGGTCTGAGCAGAAGGGAACCAGAGCAGAGGTTGAGAAATGGCTCTGGGCAGTGGAGGCCACCCTTACGTCTGAGCTGGAGGATGGTGTGGGGTGAGGGACATCAGCCTGACGGCCACTGCCCTAGTTCCTCTCTGATGATGCCAGCAGATAATAAAAGCACTGACTGAGAGGCAGTGTATGTGTATATGTGTACTGTTTATGTGTTTTCTAATTTAATCATCACAGCAACCCTATGAAGTAGGTGCAATTAGTATTGCAGTTTTACATATGAGAATATGAGATCATGTGCCCGAGATCACACAGTTCTAAATGGTGGAGTCAGAGGCTAGTACACAATTCTAAGATCTTATTGTATGTTTTACAAATACAAAACCTTCTTATGTGGATAACAGGGAATTAGACCAGGCAAGAGCTGGCCTCCGATGATTGTGGTGAGTAAAGAGAGAGAACTGAGTATATCCCACTTATGAATACTCTTCTTTATATAAACATAGAGATGCTTCCTAACAAAAAGACAAGACCTTATATTTTCTGTATCACACACCATAAAAAAAAGATAAAAAGACACAATCTTGACCACTAGTGTGGTTTATAGGATACATGTATCTAAGGGACTATAGTGTTCCCAAAGAGGGCCAGCTAGCTTGGCAGGATAACAGTGGGTTCACCATGTAGGACAATGTCAGACCTACAAAGTAACAGACTCAAGGTCAGAGAGAAGTGGTGGGTCCTGATGCATAGTGATGGCTGGTTCCCCATTTGGTCCTGACCTGACTACTACGGCAGCATAGTAGAAAGAGGTCATACTGTGGATTTAAAGAGTCTGTCCCTCAATACTATAGGTTTAAATAAGGCAACAATGAAAAAAAAAAACTCTTCCTTGCAGCAGAAGCATTGCAGTTTTACCAGCATCAGCCATGGCTTACCTCCCAATCTGGGGACATCCAAGCCATGGTGGTAAAGAAGCTGGAAGAGGTCACTCTGCAGAAAAGCTGAGATCTGGAGGTCAGATTTGGTGGCTCACACCTGTAACCCCAGTGCTTTTGGTGGCTGAAGAGGGACGACTGCTTGAGGCCAGGAGTTTGAGACCAGCCTAGGCAACACAGCAAGTCCCCATCTCTACAGAACATTAAAAAATTAGCCAGACATGATGTCATGCCTCTGTAGTCCTAGCTACTCGGGAAGCTGGGGCAGAAGGACTGTTTGAGCCCAGAAGTTGGAGGCTGTAGTGAGCCATGATCAGGTCACTGCACTCCAGCTTGGACAATAGAGCAAGACCCAATCTCTTAAAGAAGTTTAGAGCTAGAAGTCCTCAGCGTAGCAGATCAAAGTGAATCTTACAATATAACTGCTATACTACCACGGGGATCAGCTACAGGACCCTCGATCCCTTTCTAACAGGACATAATACTGATGTTCTTCTTGTTTCAAAACAATTGCAATGGGGACCTCTAATCTTGAAACCCACCAGTTTCACCTTCAGCAATATCGGAAACAATGAATTTTCACTTCCACCAGCCACAGCAAAGGAAATGACAAAAGAGCTCAAGTTCCATACTCTTAAAACTATCAGAGCATGGGTTGCTGAATCTCAATTTGTTGTCCTCCTTTCCAATGCTCACTTCCTACTTTCTACTTCTTTAATCCTACTACTAAAACCACCAGTGCAATATTGAGCAACGAATGTCAGAGACAGTGGGCATAATTACCTCATTCTTGACACTAATGGAAATGATTCTAATGTTTCACCATTAAGCATGATTTTCTCTGCAGGTTTCTGGTAGATATTTTTCAAGTTATAAAAGTTCCTTTAAATGCTTATATTAGAAAAGAAAAAGGTATAAAGTTATAAGTGCCTACCTTAAGAAACTTGAAAAAGAGGAAAAAATTAAGCTCAAAGTAAGTAGAAGAAAGGAAATAATCAAAATAAGGGCAGAAATGAGTGAAGTATAAAACAAACAATAGAGAAAACCAACAGTTCTTTGAAAACAGAAATAAAATTGATAAACATCTAGAAAACCCAATTAAGAAAAAAGAGAGAAAAAAATAAACTAGCAATGCCAGAAAGGAGAGTGGGACATCTGGGCATACCTTCCAGATGTTCTGAGGATAATATGGAAATAGCTTGACCGACTTACATCAATAAATCGAAAACTTAGACCAAGAGTGGCCTTTTTCTGTAGAGGTCCAGAGAGTAAATATTTTTGGCTTTGTAGGCCATGCAGTCTCTGTCACAGCCATTCCACTCTGCCATCATGATGTGAAAATAGCCACAGACAATAGACGCTGGGCCAGATTTGGCCAGAGGTCTGTAATTTGCCACATGCTGAATTATATAGAATGGGCAAATATCTTGAAAAACACAAAATTCCAAAACTGACACAAAAGCAGCAGCCCAAAACACTATACAGCTGCATATGTATAAAAGAAATCAATTTACAATAAAAAAAAATGTTCTACAAAGAAAACTTCAGGCCTGATGCAACACAAGCGATGTCTATCATAAACTCTTTCACAAAATAGATATAAATGGATCACTTTCCAACTCTTTCTAAGGAGTATACCCTGATTTCAAAAGCTAGCAAAGATATACTAAGAAAAGAAAATTACAGACAAATGTCCCCTTTGATTGTTAAATTGTCCATGGGAGTATAATAGAAAACTGATCAGCTTTTTCTTAAATGGTTAAACATACACTTCCTCTGTGATTCAGCCATTTCACTTTTAGGTTTTTACCCAGGAGAAACGAAAATTTATGTTCACAAAAAGACTTCATCTAATAATGTTTAAAGCAGCCTTAGAAATAATAGCATCAAAGTGGAAACACAAATGTCAAGTAACAGAATGGATAGAAAGATTGTGATACATGTATTCAATGTAATATTAGTAAGTAACAAAAAATAAAGAACAGCAAATACATGCAACAACAGGGATGAATCTCAAAAATATGTTCATTGAAAAATGTGAAGGGTCTGAAATTTTATCCTACTTGCAGACTAACAAGTCACGGATGCTGGTAGAAGACATAAGACTCCTGGGTTAGAGATAAAGGACAGTCTATTACTCACAGCAGTAGCACGAGTAATATTAGAACATTAGCATTTGCACTATCTCTGAGTACAAATTTTCAAAAGATATTCAAAGAGAGTTAGCAAACGCAGTGAGTTGTGTTACAGGAGAAACATCCTGGATTCAGGGAGCACAAATCATTTATAAAAAACAGTATGCCTGACATTTGGCCCAGAGAGAGGTATTATTTTTATTATACTAAATAATAAGTCAACATGCCCTTTGCTCTGGAGAGAGATACTGTCTCTATTTTCAAGAATGTTCACAATAAAAATATCCTTGAAAATATAATCTGGAACAAAGGGCAGTCATTACCTCTGTTCATAGGATGTACAGAAATGAAAGACCCATAAGAACTGTCTCCCAAAGTTAAGTAAAAAAAAATCCACACACACAAAAAAGATATGCTAACTTAGGATCTTTGCCAAAAGAATTTTCTTTTGTATTTTATTATTGTGTGGCTTTTGCATCAAGTATATTAGAACTTTACAGAAGGAGTAGAAAATTCTTACATTTCTGTTTAGATTCCAGAGCAGTTGATGTAACATGGTGTTTATCTTTGCCATGATACAAATCATTGAAACAGGGTCCTAGTTAGGAAGGAGTGCCCATCTTTGACTACCATAATTATCATTTCAATTATTTCCATGGTTAATGGTCTACTTGAGGTTTCTAAATTATTTTGAATCAATTCTAGAAAAAGCATTCATAGAGAATCATCCCTTTCGATTTTTTACTTATTAGCAAAAAAAAAAAAAAAAAAAAATCACATACTTATACAGCCATTTTCAAATCTCTTACTTACAGGGATTATGTTTTTTTCCCTTTCCCTTTATTGTATGTTTTTTGATTTCTTCTCCAAACTGCAAAAATTTGTATTATTGGTCTTTTCACAGAACCAACTATCATGTTAATGGATCATACTGAAATAAAACGGCATATATGGGTGACAAATCCTTTTTTCTCTTACCTTCATATCTCACTGTGAGGATCTTCAGTTACTTTAGGATTTGTTCTTGTTCTTTCTCTAAAGCAGGGGTGGTAAACTGTAGGCCATGAACCAAATTTGGCCCACCACCCATTTTTATAAACACAGTTTTATTAGAACCCAGCCATACCTATTCACTTACTAATTACCAATAGCTTCTCTGCAATCACCACAAGATTGATGTGTGCATGCAGAAGAGACTATGTGGCTTACAAAGACAAAAATAATTACTACCTGATTCTTTCCAGAAAAAGTAGGCCAACTCCTGCTCTTCAGTCAAGACATATTCATAACAGAAGCCCTCTATAAATGGCTCACTTTGCTTGCAAAGCATTTCTCAGGGCTTTGTACTAGGGACGAATACCTTCACTAATAGCCTCTTAGGATATACAGGGAAGAGAAGAGGCTCCAGTTGTCCCTTTCTTCTAGATTTAATCCTTATCACTAAACATAAACTCCACATTTTTTATATTTATTTAAGGTGAGTTCATAATGTATCTGAAATTTTGCTGGGTGAAAATAGGCTTACCATTGCAATAGCTTCCTCTTTTTATAGTTTTGGGCTGATTTTCCCTGTTCTAGTTAGCTATCAGTTCAGTTTCGTATATTCCTGGCATTCCTCAAATCATCTGTTCCTGTATTTCTAGGAACAATATGATTTTTTCATATACCTTATCTGGCATCCAATGTAATCTTTGACGAGAGGGGTGGTAGAGAGTACGTGCTGTACTCAAGATCTTGTGAGTTACTGCTAGATTATAAAGCATAAGGCTATCAGATCATATTGCTATATAAAGTCAAAAAAATGCTTGTCTCCAATATACACTTGGTAGCTCCAGGCTTGACAGGTTTCTCTATTCAGGTAATAGGGTTGAAACAAGATAAGAAGGCTACCAATATTGTATTCAAATTTTTAAAAAGAATTTCTTAGCAACTAAAAGTGAGGCCAAAAATTGGCGTTAAGCAGCAAAATGAGGATCTCTTTCTTATACAAATACTGCTATTTCGGAGTCTTTCTTGGGAGAGAGAGGATGGTTAATGAGTAAAGTTTTATATTCTTTATCATGCGCTCTTATCAAAAGTCTCTAGGTAATGTCCCTACACACTACAAATGTAACTTTTTAAAGTTTAAAACACTTCTTTCTCTCTTTTGATGATTTCTGCACAGCTCAATAATAAAAGAGGAGTGGAGAAACTTTCTTACCATATCCCAAGCCTCCAAAACAAAACACGTTCACCAAGGAAACTTCAAATCTGAGAAATTAAATTTATCAAACTTGCTACTTTTTCAAAGACTCTGACAAGGCAGTGATATATATACAAAATGCAGTATTTTTGTCTTTAATCCCAATACTAATATGTGATCACCATAGATCCAGGGAAAAATAGAGTTTAAAATTATGATCTTCATTTATTTATCTCAGTACAATTTGGGAGAACCAAGGAAATAAATTACTTATAGTCATCAATTACACACAACTCTAATACCAGTTTTAAAGTTAAGCTATTTTAAATGACTGAAGCTCATTTAAAAAACTGCTCATAGTATTAGCAAGAGTAATTTTAATTAAAAGCACACTCCAGCAGATGGTTACATCCATTTTGAAAGGAAGAAAACTAAAAAGGTTTCAACTTAGATGCAAACATTTCTCATGACCCAAACCACAGCTTTAGTAGAATTCAAATGTTCGCTTCTCTAATATACATGTTAGTGCCGGTCAGAAAACTGAAACACTGTAGTAAAGGCATCTGCGTGTCTGGTCTCAAACATTTCAATTCATGTAGAAGTGTTTTATAATTACATGGATAAACACTTTCTTCACAAACCATCCCCTTTCTCTACTTCTCATCCAACATGAGAAAAGAAGCACTATGTAACTCTTGAACAAAGTAGAAAACTTTTAAAAGATTTTAAGAGAAGAACACTAAATTCCATTAATTAGTTGAATAAGCTAAAGCTAGTGGGATATTAATAACTTTGTAAGAATGAGGAGAAAAAAAAGAACCAGCTCCTGTTGCTGGCACAGGAAGGAGTGGACACTTCTTATACACTGATACTGGGAAGGTAAACTTGGCACTATGTTGCAAAGGCTTTGATCTAGCAATTTTACATCTGAAAATGTATCCTGAAGAAATAAAAAAAGATACATGCAACATGTCTACACAAAGCTGTTCATTGCAGTATTACCAATAGCCAAAAATGAAAAAGCAATTCAACTAGCCAGTATTACCAATAATAATCATAAAAGGTGGGTTTGCAACATATTGATTAAATGAATATGTACAATTTCTTTATTAACACAGAGAAATATTAAATAAAACAGAACATACCTAAATATAGAGTATATAGCCAAACATGAGAAAGGTGGAAAGGGAGAAGAGAGAGACAGAGAGAAAAGGGAGAGGAAGATAGTGGAATGGAAAAGGAGTGAGAGGGAAGGAGGGAAGAGGGAGAGGGAGAGGAAGAGAGAGAGAGAGGAATACCTTCCTGACAACAGGAATGAGCCTCAAAGCAGAGAGGTATGATGAGGTGGATAAGCAAATGCCACGGAAGCTGAAAGAATTTGGATAGAGAGCCAAACATCTGGAGCTGAGGTTTAAATTGCCACATGGGAACAGAAATGTTCCCATTTCAGTTGTGCCTCTCAGACTCCCTTGAGCAAGGAAGAAAGTTGGAACTGAGATGTTGAACATAAAGCTGAGATACTGAAAGTGTTACAATTCGAGGAAAACTCTCCCCATCAGCTCAAGGAGCAACATGAAAGCTGAAAATATTTTGAGGCTTTGGACAGGAACAAATCCCTTAGAACAAATCAAAATCTCACATTTATACTATGTGAAGCTGTGGCATTCAAGTTAACCCTACCAACGTGATCAGAAAATCCTAAACTTAGTAACTACAAAATTAATCTATAACTGGGCAGATGCAGTGGCTCATGTCTGTAATCCTAGCACCTTGAGAGGTGGGGGTGGGAGGATCGCTTCAGGCCAGGAGTTCAAAACCAGCCTGGTCAACGTAGTTAGACTACCTCTCTACAAGAACCAAACAAAAATTAGTTGGGTGTGGTAGTATGCACCTGTGGTCCTAGCTACCCTGAAATATGAGATTGGGGATTTCCCTGAGCCTAGGAGTTTGAGGCTGCAGTGAGCCATGATCAACCCACTAAACTCCAGCCTGGGAGAAAGAGCAAGACTGTCTTAATCATAATCATAATCATCATCCAGAACTCACAAGACCTATAGAGACCTGGAAGAAATGGTGAGTGGGGGAGAATACACTGTAGGGACATTTGTTCAACTTTGGCAAGAAAATTCCTACAGAAAAAACAAACATAAAGATAATCTTTAAAAATGAACATTAAAAAACGAATCAAATTTAATAGTAGATCCAGCCTCAGAACTAGAGCTAGAACAATGTAAGTAAAACTATTAAACATCTCTTTAAAATAATTAATGAGATTAAAGAATAGAAACCACAATGAAAAGATAGGTCATCACAAAACTGATTTTTAAAGAAGCCAAAAGAAAACTTCGAGAAAATGGGATATAGCTGAAATTAAACTGATGAATTGAGTATGTAAATTTAAGTGTTTAAAAAGTGAATCCTTGTACACTGTAATGGAAATGTAAGCGAGTACAGTCATTATAAAAAATAGAACGTTTCCTCAAAAAATTAAAAATAGTATTACCATATGATCCAGCAACCTGACTGATGGAGATATATACCAGATAACTGAAATCAGTATGTTGAAGAGATATCTGTATTCCTTTGTTCACCGCAGCATTATTCAAAATAGCCAAGTTATGAAATCAACCTAAGTGTCCATCAATGGGTGAGTAAAGAAAATGTGGTATGTATACACAATGAAATACTATTCAGCCTTTTTAAAAAAAGAAAATCCTGTCATTTGTGACAACCAGGAGGATATTATGTCAATTGAAATTGAAAAGGCAGGCACAGAAAAACAAATAGTGCATGATCTCACTTATATGTAGAATATAAAAATGTCAAACTCCCTAAATAGATATTTTTCAAAAGAAGATATACAAAAACCAACAGACATATGAAAAAATGCTCAACATCACTAATCATCAGGGAAACACAAATTAAAACCACAGTGAGATATTATAAGAGTCAGAATGGCTATTAAAAAGACCACCACCACCAACAACACAGATGTTGGTGAGCATGCAGAAAAAAGAGGACTCATACACTCCTGGTGAGAATATAACATAGTACAACCTCTGTGGAAAACAGTATGGAGATTTGTCAAAAGAACTGATAATAGAACTACCATTTGATCCAGCAATCCCACTACTAAGTATCTATTGAAAAGAAAATAAGTCACTGCATCAAAAAGATATTTGCACTCCTATGTTTACTGCAACACTATTCACAATAGCAAAGTTATGGAATCAACCTAAGTGGCCATGGATGGATAAATGGAAAAAGAAAATGTGATATATATACACAATGGACCACCACTCCATCACAAAAAAGAATAAAATTATGTCTTTTGTAGCAACATGGATGGAACTAGAGGTCATTATCTTAAGTGAAACAAGTGAGACACAGACAAGTACCACATGTTCTCACAAGTGGGAGCTAAATGATGTATACACATAGATATTGAGTGTGGAATATAGACAATGGAGACTGGGAGTCATTAGGAGATGTTAAGGGGTGAATAATGAGAAATTAATGGACACAGTATACATTGTTCAGGTGACAGATACTCTAAAAGCCCTGAATTCACCATTACAAAATCAAAACAGGTAGCAAAATTGGACTTGTACCTCATACAGTTATGCAAATAAAATTTTTTAAAAATTTAAATGAAAAATTCAAATTTACATAAACAGCAAAATGGTGGTTACCAGAGGCTGAGGGGTGGGGTGTTTTGGGGAGATATTAGTCAAAGGATACAAAATTTTAGTTGAGAGGATTAAGTTCCAGAGGTCTATTATACATCATGGTGACCTCAGTTAGTAGCAATGTAACATATTTTTGAGAAGTGCTAAGAAAGTAGCTTTTAAACACTTTTACCACAAAAAAAAAGTATGTGAGGTAATGCATATGTTAAATACCTTCATTTAGCCATTCCGTGGTATAAATATATATCAAAACATCATATTGTACCCATAAACACACACTGTATTTACTTTTCAATTAAAATTTGAAATTAAAAAAATGAAAAATTTAGGGGTAATGGTATCTGCAACTTCCTTTGAAATAATTCACAGATATAAAATGAATCAATGGATTATAAGTTTTGATAAACAAGCGATAAAGAAAATAAAACAAGATACTAGTGGTAGAATCTAAGTGGCAGGCATACATGTTACAAAATTTTCTCAGCTTTTCCGTGTGTTTGAAAATTTTTATTATAAATTACTGAGAAAAATATAGTAAATGCATTGTGTATAACATTGGACACCATTGTCATTATTGTCATAGCATTAACAGCAGCAGCAATAGCCAGACTTTATATAGCACTTAAACTGAAATACTATTTAAAAATAGCATTTTAACTATTTTTTGATTAAAAATTGTATTTTAACTACTTTTAGTTAAAAATGGTAAAAATATTTTTAGTTAAAAATAGTACTTTAACTATTTTATACTCTTTTAACTAATAGCCTATTTATGGGTCAACATGATGTTTTGATACATGTATGCATCATGGAATGGCTAAATCAAGGTATTTAACATATACATTACCTCACATACTTTTTTGGTGGTAAGAATGTTTAAATACTATTTAAAATACTATCTGAAAATAGCATTTTCCACATACTAACTAATTAATCCTTCTAATGAGCCTATGATGCAAGTACTGCCATTGTCCATGTTTTGCAGATGATGAAACTAAGGCATAGAGTAGTTAAATAGCTTGTCCATATCACATAGCTAATAAACAGTAGAAACTGAGATCTGAGCCTACTTAATCTAGCCCTGGATTCCTTTTTCTTCTTAGTCATATGCTACAAGGAAAAGAGTTTTAACAAAACCACAAAAAGAAAGAAATCTTAAAATTATCCCAAAACAAGACAGATAGCTTATAATGGAAGAAGAATTGAAATGACATAAGATTTCACAGTAACAATAATAAAAGCCATAAGATAAATGGAAAAATATTTTTCAGGTATTAAAAGAAAATAATTGTCAACTTAGAATTCTATACCCAGCTATATTATTATTATTTTTTAAAAAATGTCAAAGACAAGGGACCAGAAAATTACCTTTAACAATTCATCACTGCACAAACTGCTAAAATATATTCTATAGAAAGAAGAAAATTGAATCACAAATAAGGAATCAGGGGAAAAATAAAAAATGACTTTGCTCATTTTTAATTTATTTTTCACCTGATTCCTTATTTGTGAATTAGTAAACACAGGTTAATATGTTGGTAAACCTAAGTAAGATCTGACATAATACCACTGCCACCATAATTAATGGATAATTAAAAAAAAAAGCTTTAAATGACTGCATGTAAAATGGGGAATGGAAACCAGAATAAATAATCCTAATATTCTTGAGGAGAGAGGTAATATCTATTATCAGTTAACTAGAATCTAAGTGCCTAAGTAGAGGAACATCACTGCTTAGAACCACAGAACCTAGAACAGTGCCTGATAAGCTAGAAAATCAGAGTAAACTTAAAGAAAATAGAAGAAAGAAAATAAATTCTGGTATATTTACATAATTAATAATATTCAGTCACTTTTAGTGTGGATATGATGTATATTTATGACAAGAAAAAATGCAGAGAATATAGTGAGTGAAAATATAAAGTAATCAAATGTATGGAATATAAAAGAATTTTAAAATGTATATTTATATACAGATATATAGCTATGTAAATCACTACACTTATATATAAATACCTACATAGTTATACATGTTTATACCTATAAATAAGGATGTCTATACATTCATAAAGAAAAAGACAGTAAATAGAGGAAAAGCTTTTGATGTTCACATGCCAAAATGTTAATAACTTTTCTCCTGAAAATGAATCTACAGGCACTGTTTAAAGGTTATGTCCCTTCTTTTCCTTTTCTGTGACTATATTTTCTTTAACATCTTTAACAGTAAACAATAACAAAGAAATCATAAAATAAAGCTGATATAAATAAGAAATATCCATTAATCATCATTTAATCTTATAAGCAGTAAAATAGTCTAGCAATAAAAAAAATGACAAGTTGGAGATAAGGGAGAGTTAAGAGAAAAAAAAGTAAAATAAGTACAAATATGCTTGTAGAAAGATTTAAGTTCGAGTAGTGATTGATAATAGTTGAAATTTAAAAAAGGATATTATTTTAACTAAGTATTTTTAAATGTCCTTACTTAAATGCATAATGAAAATGGTCATAATAGAAGCATAAATATCAATAAATTAACTAACCAGAAGGCTATTTTATAAGAAAAGCATAACAGAATTATGTGTGTTTAATTATCTCAGTTATTTATGTCCATGAAAAAAATGTAACTTCTCAGCTTCAGCATCCAAGTGGCAGCTACTAGAATTGCAAAGATGGCACCCTAGGAAGAAACCAACCACTTCTTTAAATTGCATCCTGTAACTTCAAGCCTACTAAATAGAAACAATTACCCTATCTTCCTAAGAGTATAAAACTTAGAATTTTCTCCAAAAGTAAGTGGTACAGAAACTTCTTTAGTAGCATAAGTTGAGTGGTCTCTATCCAAGATTGAAAGAGTAAAATTAAAAGGAATAATCCACAGTTGAATCTTTAAATGTGTTTAAGAACACAAGGATCACTTGCTATCTACATCTATTTTATTCTTAAGGTATTGAAGTAAAAGTATTGCTTAGGCAGAAAAGGAGCAACGAGGAGCATTGCGAAGCATTCTAACTCACTATCAGGAAGAGGGTGCAATCCTACCAGGTTAACTTATAAAGTGTGTAACATTGGGAAAGTCACTTCGTATTTCTGGATTCAGATTTTATCCACTGAAAACCAGAGGAAGTAATACTTACTTCCTTTTCAAGCCTAATACACTCTGAATCTATAAGCCCAAAAAGATACTATATCTTTGAACTGTTATATAGCTCACAGCACATATTAAGATGAAAGACTTAAGGAAAGGTCACAGGATAACTGGGATCAATAAAATAGAATTCAAAATAGATTATTTTCCAAGTTCTCATCTGTAATTTATGATGAACAGAAAACCAAAGCCCATGAAAATATTTACTTCTGCTGAGCCACCCTTCACCATTTTGAATAATGCAAATCATGCACATATTTTCTAATACATGATCGGCCTAGTTGGATAGTCTTACACAGAAGAAAATTAATATATACAATATCTAGGATAGCCCTATACTAGAGCCTTACAAGATAACAGACGTGGACTTTTAAAAAACCCATATAGAAAATTAGAAGGATACCACAAAGGTAAAAAATGATTTAACAACTGATTGCCAAAATCTTCCCAGCATAGTATTTTGCACACAGAAAACACTCTACAAATCAATGACTAAAAAAATGAATGAAGCAAGCTTACGTCTTGAAGTTCCTTTATGTCTCAAAATCACAAATCTATAGAATACCTGTTTTTTATGGAAATCCTTTAGGGCTGTTTCGTAGCCTTCTTCCAGTCTACTGAAGGCTATTCCAACATCTGTGGTCCACCATATTTGTGAGCTGGTTAGTGCAACTTGAGCCGGGAAATCAAAAATCCACAGTTCCCTAGGTTTTTCCTCATAGGCCACTATGGCTTCTGTGATAGAAAGACGCACTGTTTCTTGCATAGTCTGTTCAAGCTGCAGAAGCCATGTTTCCACCTTTGGAAGCAAATTGAAATGTTGTAACATAATGCAGGCTTAACTATGGAAGGAAAATTTCATCTCCTACTGGCTCTAAGGCCATACAGAGGGTCAGACCCCAGGTGGATTTATTTTAAACCCAGGTAGAAAACTGCAAGAGGGCTAATTCAAAGAGGAAAATGAACAACTAATTGGTGAAATCCTTATCCTACATGAAGCTGCTTTCTCCCAGGAATAATGCTCATCTTACTTTACCTACCAGCTGGCTAACAACTTCCACAGCCGAAACGGAAAAGGGGTTCTCCATGATTCATTTCTCAGCTTTGACGGCAAGGAGGTTCTAGACCAAGATTCCCCTCTGGTAACACACAGTGTTTTCAGAAACCAAATGTCACAGACACTTAATAGAGGTATAAGTCATATTCTAGAGGTTTGAGAATGAAAATTCAATTTTAAAAATTTTTCTATTAATTTTCAAATCCACTGAAAATTCTTCTCTAAAATCTTCATAGTTCATAGTTTTAAGATAAAGTGTTTTCAGCAAGTATCTTAATTATATTCCCTACTGGTTCTAATCTTCACACTTGTCAGAAACTGGACCACAGGAGACTATGAGAGATATGACAACTGCTGACTTGTAAAAATTAATCTATTTTTTAAAATTTAAGTTTAGTTTGCTCCCACAAACATACCTTAGCAAGTTTTCCATCCTGTTCAAATGTATTTTGTTATATTAATACAGACATTTGTTTCCTTGGGATAGCATGTAACTAAAAGGATACATATACTATTTGCAAGTAATTGACCACAGCAATAAAAAGTGACTATCATAAATAAATATCAAGGACCACATGAGATTCTGAAGATGATACAACTGATTTTTTCCTCCACCCCTGTGAAGACAGTAGCAGCATTCCTAGAACCTCTGGAGAACTGGGACAGAGTGGTAAGTGGTTAATGAGCTGACAACCTCTTCTCTTGAAAGAAAAAGCAAACACTGCCCTGGCAATGGCCTCAGTATCTCTTATTACAGGCCTTCTCTCTGGCTTTACAACTGCACTTTGTTAACATGCGTGAGTTCAGTTTAATTGAATTAGATCAGATTGTTTTGTTCTAAGCCTTAATAACTAAGGGTGATTCCTAATGTCAACAAACAAGTTCCCTCAGTAATTCAGTCATTACTGTGTGTCTCCTGGATGCCCTGGGATCCATGTCCTCCACATGGCCACCTGTTCTCAAGAACTTTGCAGTCCATGTGGGAAGACCAAACACACATATATGTCAGTATATCAGCTCCTGTACAGGTGACTGTGCCCACAGTGGCAACCTAACTCAGTATGCTTTGAGAACTAAGCTCTAATGAGGTGCTTGCTTGATCCTTCCCTTTTTGATACTTCTCAACCAACACCCTATAACAATTGCTACCTCTATTATCACTAATTATGTGCATATACATTTTCTCATTGGGACTAAGAGCTCCTCAAAGACAAGGGCCACATATTGTTCATTTCTGAACTCCCAAAAGCCCAACCTGGCATCTGACGCATAGTAGGTATTTTACACTTGCTGAAGAACATACAAATGGACTAAATTGGGAGAAGCCAATTAAAAGAGTGCAGAAATAGAAAAAAAGACCAAATTAAAAGCATCTTTTTATAAAACAAAGGCAATTAGAGGGTGAATTTGTATATGTTTACAAGTCTCTAGCATAAGTTGCTTATACAGAATAAATTAGAGCACCATAAAAACTTTCAGTATCAACGATTCCAGCTAGTGACAACCACATCCATCAACTGGACTAGCCCCCTCTGGGCATCATGCCAGTCAGTGAGCAGTTTGCTGGGAGGCAGTAGACAGCAACATACTTTTGTCAAGATAGTTTATGGCAACTTTTTCTAATCATTATAATAATATCCTAAAAAGCTCAAGAGATCAAAAAATATATTTTAATCAAAGTATTCCACCATCTGCTTCTCCTTCATTTGGCAGGTTTTCTGGTACAATATTAAAAGGCAACAAAAAGGAGTAAAGAAAACCCTTGTAAAATAAGGTTGCAAGGCTTTCTGCAAATACTATAAGGAACCCCTGCCCCAACCCAAATGGTTCTCCAATAGGCGCTATTCATTCAGTTACTCTGTGAATTAACCCAAGCTACACAAGCATCATCATAAAAAGATTCAATTCCCCTAAATCATCTGAATACACCAGACATGCTTTCATAAATCATAATGAGTCATTCTTGTGGATAACTGTTAAGAATATTTTTGAGGTATTTGGCTGCGAGAGAAGAGAATATGCTAACTTAACTCTCTGTGCATATGGTAATTAGAGTATAGGGTATCAGCTTGCTAGACTCAATCAACTTTATTTATGAGGCACCATTTACAACATTCACAATGGACTACTGAACCACAAAGCCTCTTTAAAACATGCTTTATTGCAAGGTGCTGCTTCACTATAACCCTCCTCTGTTCTCTGAGCAGTGGTGAAAACAGAATACATTTTGTAGGAGACTGAGTCACTGAGTTGCATTTGCTACTAATTCTGGGGTCACTCATTCAACCTGTGACAGCTGCTTCTGTCTAGTTCAATTCCTAGCATCTCTGAGACCCTGCTGGGTGCCAAAGCCAAATAAGTAGAAATTGGGACGCATGGCAGAGGAGCCCTCTGTCACCGTGGATATAGGTAAAAAGGAACCTCCGAGCACAAAACTAAGCAGAGCCTGATTTGACCTGAGTTGAAACTTTTTCTTGTTCAATTCAACCTTCAAAGAGTATGCTGAAAATACTCCCCTAGCATAGAAAACATCATAATCAAATCTTACATGGCCCACACATTCACACTCGTCTTGGAATGGGACATACTCCTTTTCTTTGCTGTACATTCCAACTGCCCTGTGTGCAGAAACATCCTGACTGTCTTCAAAGTGCAGGTCTGCAATGCTGTCAAAAAGTTTGGCAAGGTGGCGTGTTACCTAAAATGAGAATATTAGAAAAGATAAGAGCATTTCTTACTGTAGGTATATTCTGATAATCTAGAGATAATGCCATATGAAGTCATTAAACTTGATGGAATTAGAGTTGTCTCAAAATGTTTTTCCTCAAGATAAGAGTCACTTCTAAAATGTCAGAGCTTGAAATGATCTTGGTGGAGAAGTGGCCAGGCACTCTGACTAAATAATCACATATTGGCTGATGAATGCTTACCATGTAAAGTGACCTATTTTCTACTTGATGATGGGAGGCTTACTGACTTCTCTATCTGTACCGTATTCCTGTAGAGAAGCATCCTGCTGCAGCTTCTGTAGTCCAGTTTTTAAAATTCAAATTCACAGCATTAGTATACACTATGAAAAGCTATTAAAATGTCAGAAATAAAAAAGGTTAATTAGAAAGAATCTTACTTTTTTGGGGGGGTTGTCTGTTGTTAACATGCACTGGCCTTGATACTCTGGTGAGCCCCACATTATCCTTGGTACATATGAAATGTGAATAGGATTTCCCCCTTTTCATTGGTAAGAAAACTGAAATGAAAATATTAGGTAAAATTCTCCAAGCTGACATCACTAAAAGTAAGTGACAGACAGTGAATCTGTAATTCCAGGCCATATCTATAAAGATCAAGTTCTTTTGGTATCATAATCTCTTGCATTCTAAGTTTTGCATTCTCCAAACAATACAAAAGCAGTAAATGGCACACTGAACTCTATGCAGGTTCCAGATCATTTGCAGGGGAAAAAAATCCCCAGCAACAACAAAGATCAGATGAAAGACAAAATGTTAGCTTTATTTTGCTGGAGGCCAGTTTGAAGAACAAAACCTAACTGGCCTCTAACCACAACCCCAGAATGAGAAACACTTATCCATCATATTAATATAATCCATGTATTATCCATTATAGGATGATGCAATATATACTATGTGGTATATTGTAACTGATTTCTTTCATTTAGCTCATATTTTCAAGGTTCATCCATGTTGCAGCATGTATCAGCAATATCATTCCTTTAAATGACTGAACAATATTCTACTATATGGATATACCACATTTTGTTTATCCATTCATCATGTGATGGACATTTAGGTTGTTTACACCTTTTGGCTATTGTGAATAACGATTTGATGAACAGAGATGTACACATATCTGTCTGAGTTCCTATTTTCAACTCTCTAGGTATATTCCTAGGAGAGGAATTGGAGATCGCTGGTAATTCTATGTTTAACTTTCTGAGGAACCACAGAACTGTTTTCCACTTAGTAGCTTTTATTTGCACCATGAATATTTATGTTAGCAGAGACCACAACAGGCCTCCTCTGGGGAGCCTGCCCTATGTTTTCATTATGGAGGAAAGGAGAGAATGACACGTGTTGTGTAGATAAATTCACCCTCAAGGAGACAAAAGAGAACAGATTTTATCAGGGAAGTCACTCTATCATCTCTCTTGGGTTAGACTGAGTAAAGGGCAGGGATCAGCCCTAGAAAATATCAGAAATGGGAAAACATGTTCCCTTGTTATTCGTGGTACAAATAAAAGCTGCTAAGTAGAAAACAGTTCTGTGGTTCCTCAGAAAGTTAAACACAGAATTACCAATGAGCCAGCAATTCCCCTCCTAGGTATATACCTAAAGAGTTGAATAGGAACTCAAACAGGTATTTGTACATCTCTGTTCATCAAAGCATTATTTACAATAGCCAAAATGTGGACACAACCTGAATGTCCATCAAATGACTGTATAAACAAAATGTGGTATGTCCATACAATGGAATATTGTTTAGTCATTAAAAGAAATGATATTACTGATACATGCTGCAACATGGATGAACCTTGAAAATACAAGCTAAATGAAAAAAAAAAACAGTCACAATACACCACACATTATATATTGTATTATCTCATGTAGATGAAATATCTGGAACAGATAAATCCATAGATATAGATAGCAGATTGCTGGCTGCTAGGAGCTGGAGAGAGGGGTATGAGAAGCGACTATTTAATGGATAGGGGTAGGGGGTTTTACTTTCAGTTTGGTGAAAATGTTTTGTCATTAGATAAAAGGTGGCGGTTGCACAACACTGTGAATGAACAAAATGTTACTGAATTACATACTTAAATTAGTTCATTTTATGTTACATAAACTTTATTGCAACAGAAAAAATAAATATGAGCTGCTGATAACCAGAAGATAGGGTAAAGCAATATAAAAACATTTCCAAGGATGTAGGCACCATTTCTGTAATAAATTTTTCTTGAAATGCAGTTTAACTGCATGTGATAAGTATACCACAGCAGCATCTATAAACGATAGCAACCTGCTTAAATTTTCTGCATGACGAGATCAACACCAGTATCGGTAAGGAACTTCCTTAGGGTGATTTAATCTTTGAAGCTTTCAACCTTTTCATTTTTGCTATATGTGCAGTTTTAGTATCAAAGAAAATCACAGCAAGTCTTCTGTGTTTAAAATAGATGAGCTTTTGAGACTCTTGCTTACTTTAAACACAGAGTGGTAGCCACCTGACCACAGCTTGGTTTCTGTGCTCCATCCCTAAACATTACCCAGAGGACATTAATATGTAGAAAGTCTCCAATAATCTCACAATTGACTCTCACAGCTGAAGTGGCCAGGAAGTACACAGATGTTGAATGGCTTCTGCTGTGTAACGGGCCTAGATAACATTCAATTGAAAAGCCTTAGGATAAATGAGACTTCAGGCATCAGACACCCTCACATGTTATTGCTTGGGTGAGAAAATAATTTCAAGAGAACTCCTGGCTGTGTAGTAACTCAGTGACCAGGAAACACAAACTTTAAGGCTTAGAGTTCTATTACTTATACACGGCATAGTTGAAGTTGGATGTTTTCATATTCTGTCTTCTAAGTAAAGTTTCTGAGGGAACAAGACTATATTTTTAACTAATGTGGACCCTGTTGTCCTCAGATTTTTTCTATTTTTAATGTGATCTCTTTGTATTTGTTAACACAAAATTAAAATTCCTTCTTCCCAATTAGCTGTTTGGAAAGCCCTTTCATTTTACAACCAAAAAGAACAGGTTAGGCTGGCCATGGTGGTTCACACCTGCAATCCCAGCACTTTGGGAGGCCAAGGCAGAAGTTCGAGACCAGCCTGACCAACATGCTGAAACTCTGTCTCTACTGAAAAAACAAAATTAGCTGGGCATGGTGGTACATGCCTATAATCCTAGCTACTTGGAGGTTGAGGGGAGAGAATCACTTGAACCTGGGAGGTAAAGGTTGCAGTGAGCAAAGATCATGCCACTGCATTCTAGCCTGGGCAACAATAGCAAAATTCCACCTCAAAAAAAAATAGATTAAAAAACTAATAATCGATTAAACTTTGTAGGCCCCTCTTTTGAAAGAAAAAGGATATGAGTACTTCAAATCATTTTTTTTAAAGCCAATAACTTCATCATGTATTTTAAGTAGGTTTCTAAAAGATTAGTGCAAAAATTGAATACAGCTAGTCTTGGTTTTGCAGGAGAGTACCAAATAATCAAAATGACCACAGCAGCTGAAATTACACTATGCAATCTGAATGATCAATGGGAGAAACCTATGATGGGGCAAGACCTTTAGAAATTTTTGTCAAAACATTAAAACTTCTCACTGTTGATTATAAACATATAGGGAGATGAAAAAATACATCAACTAATATTTGGTTGACTGCATTTTAAAACACCAAACAGTTTTCTCGGCAGAAAACTTAGGTTATTTGAATGGCACTTGCCTCCTCATCTCACTACTTAAGGTACAAAACAAGTATCTTTTCTCTGCCTTGACAAGCTCATACTCCCTTTGAATTTGGATCGGCTGTCAACATTTTATCCTTCAAGCATTCGATGTCATGAAATTTCTTCTAAGTCTCTTTAATAAGAAGTCAGGTTTTGTTGTTTTGGGCGTTAGTTCTTAATATGTTTGTTTTTGCTGGCATTATTTCCTCTGGTATATCTTCATCCTTTTTGTCAGAACCACCGTTCTTATTTATATTCCCAAGTTTATCTTCACTAAACTCCCCTGGCTGTAAATCAGACTCTCAAACAGTGCATGGTTGCCACTGTCAGTCTCCTCTGTAACTCTATGTTTGATTCCATTTTTGCTTCTAGCATTATCAATTTTCGTTTCTTTGCTACACTTCCAACTTTGTGACTAATTCCTTCTGTCCATTAACTACTGAAAAATGTCATGTAGGTTCATCATAGAACTACAAGCTTAGCTGCCTGCGTGTGAAGTGAATAAAAGCAGCACAGTGGCTGATCACTGACAGAATTAGAAAGATGTGACATGACTGTCACTGATCATGATGCACATCTGTTACTTAGGCAGTGATTTTTGTGGGCTGAAGAGTTAGTAATGAAGTATGTGCTTTATGCAATCACTCAGAGTTAACATACCATGGTATTTGAAATTTGAACCGTGTTGTCGGGGCACTAGCGTTATTTAACCAAACCTTAGTAACTGAAATTCATACGTATCAGAACTGTGCACAGGGAGAACCTTTTATGAAATACAATAGCTTATATTTATCTAATTGCAACTAAATGGAAAATATTTAATCACTAGGTAATTTTATAATTTAAAATGCATACCAGGACAGTGATCACTGATCTACCTTCATGACTTAGAGCCACAGTTCACTTAGAAAACAAAGGGAAAAAAGATGAAACTACTACTGCTTACAGTTATATTCTCAAATCTTACCACTTGCTTTCTGCCTCTATCTAACTTCGTTTTTGCCCTATCTACCTGAAGATGCTGCTGCTGCTTATTAATGGGATAAAATATACACAAAGCCTAGTGCCACTCCCGGCCTGCTGAGCACCTCAGGACTCACTCATTTGTACTCATTAACTAATTCATTCATAATGACAATACTCACAATATTCGTAAGAATATAAGTCATGGTCAAAATATAGGCAGCCCTGGTCTTTTGTGGATATTCTTTAGAATGAGATAACGTGAGTCCATGATTTTTACACGTGTAAAAATGTAAGTCAACATGTCAAAATAATAAATAGTTTTGCACATGTGGTTTTGTTTTTTTTGAGACACAGTCTAGCTCTGTCGCCAGGCCAGAGTGCAGTGGTATGATCTCTACTCACTGCAACCTCCGCCACCCAGATTCAAGTGATTCGCCAGCCTCTGCCTCCCTAGTAGCTGGGACTATAGGTATATGCCAACACACCCAGCAAATTTTTGTATTTTTAGTAGAGATGGAGTTTCACCGTGTTGGCCAGGATGGTCTCAATCTCTTGACCTCATGATCCTCCCACCTCAGTCTCCAAAGTGCAAGGATTACAGGCATGAGCCACTACACCTGGTCATGTTTTTTTTTTTCAAATAATAGTTTTGGGCCAGGAGTAGTGGCTCATGCCTGTCATCCCAGCACTTTGGGAGGCTGAGGCAGGCAGATTACCTGAGGTTAGGAGTTTGAGACCAGCCTGGCCAACACAGTGAAACCATGTCTCTATTAAAAATACAAAAATTTGCTGGGTGTGGTGGCATGCCTGCAATCCCAGCTAATCTGGAGGCTAAGGCAGGAGAAGCACTTGAACCCAGGAGGCGGAGGTTGCAGTGAGGTGAGATCATGCCATTGCACTCCAGCCTGGGTGATAAGAGCAAAACTCCATCTCCAAAGAAAAAAAATATTTATTTATTTAATTAAGAGTTCCGGTGATGGTAAAGGGAAATAGGTATGCAATATGGTTAAGAGTCTAAATTTGCAAAAAAAAGCCTTCTATAGTTAAATCAGTAATGGCATATTCATAAAATAAAACCTCTTATAGCTACTAAACAGATTCTGTTTCTTTCACTTTGGGAGGCCAATGCAGGCAGATCACCTGAGGCCAGGAGTTCAAGACCAGCCTGGCCAACATGGCAAACCTCTGTCTCTACTAAAAATACAAATTGTAGAGGAATATTAAAATTTGGATTAAGTATATGTATTATGACGCACACAGACACATTTAAAAACCTATGATCACTCAAAAATAGCAATGAGTAGTATATTCTCAACTTTTTAATGTATTTCTATATTTTTCAAACTTTCAGTAATGAACGTGCAATTACTTACATGATCCAGATTTGCTTTTACCAAAAATAAAATCACCGTATATTTTGTAATTTGATTTTTCATTTATTACTGTAACTTAAACATAGCTGTGTATCATCAGTGTATACAGGGTTGACTGTTCCTTTCATAAAATGTTTTACACACATAAATCGTATAATTTTATATAAATGTGTTCACAACACAAATGCTGGGTTTTTTTTTTTTAAAACAAACGTTCGGAATTGAAACACATATGCAGAAAAATGGGGAAAAAATCATGTGTGTACAGCTTAATAAATTTTAACAAAGTAAGCATAACTTTTGTGACTACCACAAGATTAAGGAATAGAATAGTGGTCGGGCACGGTGGTTCACGCCTACAATCCCAGCATTTTGGGAGGCCAATGCAGGCAGATAACCTAAGGCCAGGAGTGCAAGACCAGCCCGGCCAGTGTCAAACTCCTGTCTCTACTAACAATACAAAAGTTAGCCAGGAATGGTGGCACACACCTGTAATGCCAGCTACTCGGGTGGCTGGGGCACAAGAATTGCTTGAACCCAGGAAGTGGAGGTTGCAATGAAGTGAGATTGTATTATTGCACTCAGCACTGTAGCCTGGGGACAGAGTAAGACCCCGTCACAAAAAAAAAAAAAAAAAAAAAGGATAAGATATCAGCACCCATAAGACTCCTTACGGTCCATGCCAGTTACTATTTCTCTAAAAAGGAACATTATCTTTACAGAAGTGAATTCACATAGTATGTACTCTGCCTCTTATGGTTCAACATTATGTTACTTGAATTTATGCATGTTATTTGGTATAGCACTAGGTTTTTTCATTTTTATTGCTATGTGGTATTCCACTGTATAAATACAACACAATATATTTAGCCATTCCACTGTTAAGGGACATTTACACTGTTTCCAGTTTGCAACTATCATAAATAAAGTGGCTATGAAAATTCTTGTATACTTCTTTTGGTCCATCTATGTATGCATTTCTGCTGAGTGTACACTGAACTGCTACATAATAATATATGATGTATTCATATTTAGAAGATGCTGGTAAACAGTTTTCCTAAGTCACTGTATTAATTTATAATCCTGATGGCTAGATATGAACATTCTTATTACTTCACATCCTTTCCATTGTTTAGTATTGTGAGTTCTAATTTTAGCCTTTTTGTGGGTTTGATCTTGATATCTCATCGTATGAGCAAGTATGTATGTTTTTTTGGAATCCCAAATCACATCAACAATTTAGGAAATATCTACACAAATTAAAAAGAGAAGGAAAAATGAATGCTAGGCAGAGTATTTTATCCTAGTAAAGAGAAACACATTAACTTATGTTTTCACCAATCTTCCCAAATTCACTGGTGTCAAAACAATAATAGCAAGGTATTCAAGAAGAGAAAAAAGAAAAAAATTAAGAAAACAAAGAAACTTGGATTAATACTTGATTTCAATCAACTTATTGCTTTGTTTTTAAATTTCAAGTAAAATTATTTTAAAACAGGAGCACAGAAAGTCCTTGATATTGATGAATGTAAATCCATATACATATATATGATTATGTAAATACATAATACATATTAATTAACTTTGTAGTATAACAAAGTACCCAAAAATTTACTGGCTTTTTTTATCCACCACAATTCTGTGTGTTGGTTTTGGGTTGCCTCAGCTAGTCCGGCTGGGCTCTTCCACACATTTATAGTCTGCTGGTGATCAATGGCTTTTCTCATGTATGTGATGCCCAGCTGGTAGCTTGGTCATGGGCATGTTCATTTCATTATCCAGCAGGCTAGTGTTAACTCATTCATGATGGGGTGGTTACAGGTTTCCAAAGAGCAGCCAATAGGCAAGTGCTGGTATGCACAAAATTTTCAAGCTTTTGCTAATGACACAGTGTCCAAAACAAGTCATACGGCAACCCAGATGGAGAACTAGTAACTAGCCCTTGATCAAAACTTCAATATTACATTGAAAGTGGATGGATACAGAAAGGGAAAGAAATTGTGGCCAATTTTACAATATAGTATGTTATGTACTTTTACTCATTCTTTGCACATTTTGTTTTGCCTGTTACTTAGAAGCCAAAGAGACAATACCTACTGCTTTCCCCATTTGGTATATAAAGATACTGAGGTTTTAAAAGGTTAAGCAATAACATAGCCAGTATCCATAGAGCCAATATTTAAACTTACATATATATTATTTCAATGTTTCTATTTTTTTGGTACCATTCCATCTTCTGATGAATGGCTAATGTTCCAATTTTGTCTAGTTCCATACAGTTGACATTTCAGTGTTCATAATTTTTTGGTATAGATCAAAATTTCCATCTAGTGTTATCCTCCCTTTGCTTGAAGAAACTTCCTCTAACCTTTCTTGTAGTGCCAGTCTAGTGGTGATAAAATCTTTGAGTTTCTGAATGTGTTAAAATGTCTTTATTTTGCTATCATTTTTTTAAAGATATTTTTACTGGGTATAAAATTCTAGGGCTACAGATGTTTACTCTTTCAGTACATTGAAGTTGCTACTCCACTGTCTGCTCACTTGCATTGCTTCCAATGTGAAGTCTGTTGTCATCTTTATGTTTGTTCATTTGTATAAAATTTGGCTTTATGGATGACTTTGAGACATTGTTTTGACTAATTTGGGCAATTTGGTGTCATTTTCTTCCTGGTTTTTGTATTTAGGTTATTAAGTTTCTTAAGTTTGTGAATTTATGCTTTTGTACTTTTCATCAATTTGGAAAACTTTGGCTGTTGTTTTTCAAATATTTTCTATCTTTCTTCTTGTTCACCACTTTGGAAAGTCCTAGAACACGTATTAAACTCTCTGATATTTTCCAGGTCTCTATTTAACTTTTTGAACACACAAAATACAGACATAATTACTTTTAATATCTTTATTGGCCAAGTCTATTATCTGTGTCAGTTCTGGTTCAGTTTTGATTTGTCTCTTTTTTCATGGGTTGAATATTCCTATTTCTTCACATACTCAGTAAACCTTAATGCAATACCAGACATTGTGACCTTTACCCTGCTTAAAGATGAATATATTTTCACTCCCATACTTTTGACATTTCTTTTCCTGGGATAAATTACTTGGAAAGAGTTTGATTCTTTTGGATATTGCTATATAAGATTTGTTTGGAAGGACCAGAGCAGCGTCTAATCTAAGGACTAATTATACCCCACTACCAGGAAAGACCCTGTCAATATTCGGCCTATAAATTATAAGGGCTTCAAGTCGAATTGGTGGAAACAGGTATTATCTCTCGCCCTGTTGGAGCTCACTGGGCACACGATGATTCTTTCTCCAGGCTTGGGTAGTTTCCTCACATATAATGCACCATTCAGCACTCTGCCTAATACTCAAAGGAGCCTCTCCATAAGTCTCTGGAGTTCTCTTTGTATGGCTCTTTCCTCTTTGGTATTCAGTTCTACAAACTGTAGCCACCTTGGAATCTGTCTGGGTTTCTCTTCACATGCTATGGCCTGGAAATTCTCTCCAGTCAGAAACTGAGATAATCATAGTGCTCACTCCATTTGTTTCTCACCTGTCATGAATCCCTGTTCCTTATCTGTCATGAATACCCACTGCCTGATGTCCAGTGTCTAGAAAGCTGTTGTTTTTCATATATTTTGCTGAAATTTTGCTGTTTCAGGGAGGAAGGTAAATTCAGTTCCTGTTACTTCATCTTGGCCCGAAACAGAAATATATCTCTTGTTGCGGTTTCAATTTGCATTTGCCTGACAACTTCTGAGGTTGAGCAACCTTTCTTATGTTTACGAGGCATAAGAATCTTTTTTTTTTGTGAACTGTCTGTGTAAGTATTCTGCCCACTTTTATATTAGATTATCTGTCTTTGTTTCTTTGTAGGAGTTCTTTCTATATTTCGTATATGAGTTTTTCGTTTGTATTGCAAACATCTTTTACCATTTTGTGGCTTACATTGTTATTTTCAACAGAAACTTTTGATAAGCTAAAGTTTCAAAATTGTAACATACTCAAATTTATCCAATTTTTCTTTATAGTTAGGACCTTTGTATTCAATTAAGAAAATTTTGCTTACCCCAAGATCATGAAGATACCCTTCCTCACATGTCGTATACTGTTTCATTGTTTTGCCTTTCACATTTAGGTTTACATCCATCTGGAACTAATTTTTAGATATGGTATATAGTAGATTCCTTCTCCCCCAACCCTGGCAACTTTCTATCCAATCCACCTTAGAACCATTTCTTAATATTGTTTGATTCTCTGTATAATATCCTCCTTAATGGGGCCTGAGTTCCAGTTTTAATTTTTTATTTTATATTTCTCCCTCTTTCAAGTTCCATGAAAGCTCTGATCAGTTTCTCATGCCCTTGGCCACATCTGTGAATCATTGAAAGTCTCAAGCGGAAAAGTACCACCAAAGTTAGGCAAATCTCTTTGTGCTTTCTTCTGCTGCTATCTTAGCCTGTGGAACACTGACTTCCTCAATGCTCTTTAGATGCCCTTCAGGACATTTAAACTGATTCAGTTAAATATTTTATCCAGCTTTTCTAGTTGTTCCCAGAAAGAATGGTACTCTGTTAAAAGTTCATCTGTTAAAGCTGGAAGCTCTACCCACTGAATTTAAGCTGGAATTAAACAACCCTAATCAAGCGACAGCAAAGCCAGAACCACTTCAGATTCCACAGAAGGGCCTAGAACTCCTTCCTGGCAGGACCCCATATTCATAACATTTAATTTTTGGATCTGATCACATTGAAGTGATATTTTACTTTAATGTCACATTATAATAGCCCGAATGTTGTTGTATAACTTATACATTGGCTATGGAGAGAATTCCAAAGGGCCTACGATAGAATACAATGCAGTGACAACACATGCAAAATGCAGAAAAAGTTGTGCATATTGTTATACAAAATTTGTGATTAACCACATATTAACCATTTTGAGAAGATAATCAAGGATAATCTCCATAAGATATATAATTTACTCATTTATTTTGAAAGCAGATTCTCTATTTTCTTGTCATACACCTAAATGCCTGAATCTCTAGGCTAATCAGGCTGCCTTTATATTAAGATATCCATTTAAAATATTACATATTCTTAAGTCATGCCAAGCAGAGTTGCTCTTATTTTGCAGTTTCTGTGACAGACCACACTTTCATGAACGGCTTCTATTCCTTGCTCCTCAGCTTCAGGTCGATGGAGCCAATGGCAAGATGGTCAAACCATGACCCCATTCTGTGTGCTTTTTCTCCTTCTCATTCTATCTTCAGTCCCAACTTAAACTCAGGAACAACCCTCTCCTCCACTTTAGATACCTCATATCTTTCCAGCTTCCTATTTCCTTTAGGAAAGTTAGAATTTTTAATTGATTCCATATTAACTAAAACTCATTCATTCTTACATGCCCTCAACTTACCATGTACATCTTGAGTCTTTTTCCTATTATCTAAAGAAGAATATCCTTCTGTCAGTGAAAGTTTTGGCACACTATGAACAACTACTGAGCTCCATCCTCTTGAAATTCTTATGCTGAGACACTTTAACAGGAAGATAAGCAAATGGAAGCTCTACATAGAAACATACTGTGCTTGTGGGAATGTGGGGTCTAGATATTTACCCCTTTAAGATCCAATGGTGCTTTTTATCACCTAATATAAAGCTCATTTCTCAGAAGCACTTTTCGGAATGCCAATATTTACAGTCTATTATAGGTATCAGTTGAGTGCCATCTGTCTCACTGCTGCAATATAGGAGATTTCTCTAAAGACAAGTTGGCAGATTTCCTTTTGTGTAGACTGGTGCAGACGCCCTTGAAGGGCATTTCTTCCAGCAAACATTAAGCATTCCTGAGTATATGTATTTTGTCATTTTAGAGACTGCATTGTGGCTTCAATTTCCACAGTTACAACTACCTAGCAGCCACATTAAGTAATATCAAAAAAAGGTGAAATTAATTTTAATGTATATTTAATCCAGTATGTCCAAAAATATTATCATTCAACATGTGAGTAATAGGAAAAGTGAGACATTTTCCATTATTTTATTTGTGGTAAGTCTTTAAAACAAGGTATGTATTTTATATTTTCAGCACAGCTCATCTGGATTTTTCATCAGAAAATGCCAGACCTATATTTTCATTTCAAAAAATATGCAGGGACAAAGGTAGATTCACACACCTAAGTTGCTTCAAACACACTATGTTTTCCAGTAACGGAATTAAATATCAATTTTTAGATTTAAATCAAATGCTATTTATTCCAATAAGAAGTCAGTTCCTTAGCTGCCACATTTCAAGTGCTCAGTAGCCATGTAAGAATCACAGCTATCCCATTAGAAGCACAAGTAGAGCCAATCACATTGACACCGTGTCTTTCTTTACCTCTATTGTGGATTAGCTTATCCAAAGCTAACCTTCATGGAGAAGTTCAATGTTTCATAGCAGATGAAACAAGAGAAAATGTGCAAACTGTCCTCAGACAAAATGATCTTTCACATCATTAGGAAACAATGGCTAAAAATACTTGATACTCTGAAGTTGTCAGTTATTTTAAGATAGTATGTAACAACTTGAAAGGGTGAAAAAGGATAAACTGGTATTATTTTATCTAACTTTAACCACTATATGACTTTGGTTACAAAATACACATTTTTCTGAAAGGAGAAAAAAACATCAAAGAATGTTAATACTGAATCCCGTATGGACTTCAGGCCAGCTGTCCTTAACTATTGCACCATGTCAATGAATCTGGCAAATACACCTTTAAGTTTTATTTCTACAGCAACTACAAGAGAGTTTTACCACTGAAGTTAAGCAGCACCTGTACCCACCATCCTTTAGTTAATCAATAATCTTGGGAGGTCATGCTGAATTCTGGGGGAAGAAAATTTTTAAAACTTGACCTTAACCAAACTTACCAACAGCTAATAATCACTGACAGCATTTTAGACACACCAGCTTTATCATTCTGCCATCTGAACTCCTGTATCTTCAACTAGGGGTTTCTGCTTACAGAGTGGGGGTTGTAGTAGTTATCGGACCTCCCTGGCTAGTCTATTCAAGCTGACCAAATTCCGCAATTAATTGCAGAAACTCTCACTTGGACCAACACTCTTAAATGGAGTGTGGATGGGTAGAGGAGGGGGGCCTGGAAAATTCAAGTCATTCACAAGATGTCAAGATGAGTTATCTACCCACAAAGGGCACCTTTTAAGGGGAAACTGCATTGCTGCTCCACAAGCTGCAGTTGCCATGTTATCTCCGTCACACCACGGGAAGCACATTCAGGAATGTTAGCACAAAAGGCATAGACGGAAAGACTGAGTCTGGCGGTCTGAAACTGATTCTAATATCGAAAAGACAGTAAGAGAGTATAGCAAGATCACACTATCTGGCCTAACAGCCTGTAGCATGAACTCTTCCACAGTTAGTGAGCAAGAATTCAGAATTCATGTTGAATTTGCAGAACCATTTCTTTCAGGGGAAAAAAGCTGACTATGGCTCTAGATGACTCAAATGGCCCTTAGCTCCTTCTCAACAAGTCACTCTTGGATGGTTATTTGCACCATGGAGGCTACTAAACACTTTTTCTAATAACAGACCTTTAGTCACAGTGTAACAGCATTTTATGTGAATTTTAATTGTTCAAAATTTTAGTGTACACAAAAAGACCTCAATGAAATCACATTTTGAACACAACTTGAAATAATATGAATTTCCTCAAAATTTCAAAATATATCAAAAGTATATCTAACCACTTCAAATCTGTGTGTCAGAACTATAAAGCATGTTTATACTGTGGCCATAGGGCTGGATTCTTTTAGCCGGTGAGCAGAAACACCCACATCCCTTTGTTAGTGTGGTGGCATTTATCAGCACAGCTGTGAGGGAGTCTGGAGAGCTCCATGCTATGATTTTAACATTCGGCTTCATCGCAATTTCAGATCTTTAAAATGTCTTATATAATCTAGTCATTCATTAAGGAGGGGTGCTAGTACTGAGCAATGTACCTGAAGTTCAGGGATTCAGAACACATGGTAAAAATGCTATGAATGGGGTGAGGAGACATCCACAGTGTCACACTGATAACGGAGAAGATAGCACTCTGTAAAATACAGAAGTCATGTTGCAAAAAAAATTTTTACAGGATTTAAAAAGCACATCACTGAAGTCTGAAAAATAAACCGGCATAAGGGATGCATAAATTGTGAGTCAACATGTAGTCTAGCTAAGGCATGAAGCATTTTTTGATGATTTAAAAGGGGGGTGAATGAGTTGGTGACAAGAATACATTGAGTGATCTTTCTCTCTAGCACAGACTAGGACTTCAATTAAGGACAAAGAGGCAGTGAGTACGTGCACAATCTGAAGGAAATGGACGTGGGTTCGGAGACGTAAGTCCCTCCAGGGTCTGGTAAGACACATCTCAACAGGCCACCCTCCTCTACCTCCATGCATGCCTTCTACAGAAAGTACTATAGGGAGGAAGAGAGCAAAGGAGGCCATCTGCACAGCATGAGTTATCAGCCATGATGGGGAGGCCATGGCACCTCCCTCCCCCTTTGTGGGTAAGGCAGAAGACTGGGTCCTCCAACCTCTACTCTAAAGTCAAGCAAGAGGAGTAGGAGAATCACTTATAAAAACTCTGGGAAGCAGCAGGAAGTGAATCTTTGAAGTGCCCCTTGTTTGGACATCTGCCTAGGTAGAAACAGAGAAGGAAGATGGAACCAGGTGGCTGGTTATACTGCCAAGAGCAAGAACTGGAAGGATTAAAGTGGAAGTGGCTCTGGCATATACATCCCTGGGGAAGTTCCCTTTGCCCAGAGGACCTGTACACACGTTCCACCAGAAACCCAGCACATGGATCCTTGCTGTTAAGGGTGAAGATGGACAGTCACCGCTAGTGAGGGAAGCAGGAGCAGTCATTAAGAAAGGGCAACAACAGACAAATCATACCCCTAAACCCCTCCCAGTGATAAATGGGCAGAGAGCGGAGATGAAATAACCGAAGTCTCCCTCTCAACCCCAAGTTCTTAGATGAAAGCTTAGCCATGACATAGAGATGAGATGGAAATTTCCAAAGAGAATATGCTGAGCTGCTTTTGGGTTACTTTCTAAGTTTTTAATAAGAAAGGGGGACCAGGAAATTACAATACCTGCCCAAGATATTAGAAAGCGGTCAGCTACCAGTACAAAGAGATTCGGCAGGGCACAGGCAAGGTTAGTAATTGCAGAAAGATAAAACTGTTTCGTCACTGTTATCCCATGGAATTATTATTATTCAATAAGCCAGTCACACATGTTCACTGTATTTAAATATGATTAAAAGAAAGAGAATGCTAACCTACTTACATATTTACACACCTCTCTGCTAACTTAATTATTGAAAATTCATTTTGCATTATAAGCATTTCAGATTTGAAAAGTATTCAGGAACATGTACTTGAATGGAATACGGTACCTGCTGCCCTCACAGAGTCACCCCGGGCAGAGGGTTCAGCTGCTGGTCATGAGGATGCCCTCGGGGGCTTATTGGAGCATAAGTGCAGTTACAACTATTATGTTTCAAATTAGTTTTTTTAAAACATCTAATTGTGTGCTAATAAGTATGTAAATGATGGACATAGTACATTCATAGTCAATTTAATCAGAGATTTTATTTGCAAAGCCATCTGGAAATTAGCACGAACATACAAAACAATACCTGAGTGGTGACCCTGAACACACTGCCCAAACTGTCCAACAATTCTGTTATTAATAGCAAGACTGCACTTGTATTAACAAGAATAGCCACCCAATTAAATTTAGGTACAAAGTTGAATGATGAACAAGAGAAAAATAATCAAGATAAATACTGTCCCCAAAGAACAGCAAAATTCAGGGAACTGCAATGTGAAGAGACACATATTCTAAAGAAAAATGACATAAAAATATTTACAGAAAAAATTTCACAAGAAAAATAAAAACATTTAGAAAACCCCACAACTATATAGAATAAGTTTCAGTTTCAAAATAATCTATAGTGTACAGTCAACTCTAGGAGTGAGGAGCTATGCCAGCCACAACTGTAAGATCTAAGTGAATAGGAAGATTGAGTAGGTCTAAATGAAAGGCAACATCCTCTAAAGTTTATAGAAAGGAGTGTTTGGGAATTTGTACAAAGTTTGTCTCTGATCTGAGCTCTCAGATTATACAAGATAATATCTCCTTTTATTAGCTTTAAATATTGACATGGGAATCAGCAAAAAGGTGATGCATTATTTATGTATAGATAGGGGAAAAGTAGACGGTTTAGGATGATCCCAAAATTATACAAATCTAACTTGGACAGCACTGAAGATTAGCCCAATGTAATAATTATGAAGTTACTCTGGAGGTAGTAGTAAGAAGGTACCAGCCATTATCTCATTCCAAGTGAACCTTTCTCCACTAAGAAAGCTGCTAACCAGGCAATGGATGTCCTAGCCCTTGTCCCAGAATTCTGGGGGATTTGGCACCAGTGTTTCTTTCCAGCCCTTCTTTCAGGACTGAAAGCCTTACACATTTAATATCATTCCTCTTTACTGAGCACCAGACAGTTATTCTTCCTGCTCCATTTTACACAGCCTCTGATATCCCTCTGATACTGCATTACAGATTTTAACTGCAGATTTTCTAGTTCCTGGCCCATATGACATGACAGGCAGCATTTGACAATGATAGAGACACTATGACATTCCTCAGCTAACAGTGTGATACGAGACTTTCAAAAAATATTACCTGTTTAGGCTGAGCTCCTTTTGAGAGAATGTCAAGTAAATCAGCAGAAGAGATGAAATAGAAGCGAGGAAAGGCTATGCGCTTGATTTCCAGGTATTCAGCGAGAGCTTTTTCACAAAGAGAAAGCCTGTATGAATGAAAAATCTTTTTAAGCATATCTTGTCCACTCAGTCATTAAAACTTCAGCAAAACAAAACTCAAGACCTATGTGCCATTCAATATAGTAAATTCACTGTTTAACAGGTAGTCTACTTCCTTCTTTTTGACACCATCATCTTGCTTATGACTAATATACAAGTAATGCCAAGTAAAAGAGTACTATGCCAAGTATACACCACACACACACACACACACACACACACACACACACACACACACACCATTGGTTGTAGCTAAATATAAATTAGACTTAGGTTTATGTTATTTATTGCTTTTCTGAATGACACTCCTAATCAGAAGTGAAGACTAGGTTGTCATCCTTCATCCTGAGAGCAAAACACACTGGTAAGATGTAATTGGTTTAGAGTCTTCTTTTCCCCACTGGATGTCTACAAAACACAAGTAACTTCACTCCTCTCAGGTATTCAGAGGAGTCACTAGATCCAGAATTGGTTCGACTTTATTGCCCTTAGCAGAGCAGAAATGACCCAGAGGCAGGTTCCCAAAGCCCCAAAGAGCTTCACTCAACCAAAATAATTAACTTCACCCTTTTTAATACCAAAACACTTTGAGACTATAAAACTGTTTTGTTTATGTAATATACAATTTTGTCTAGATCTTTTCCTTACCTTGCAATATAAAAGGACTGCAGTTTAGTAGCAGATCTGCCCATTTTTAAAATCAAAAGCCAGAATATTCTTATGACCACTAACTGTTGTAGAATTAAATGTGAAAATTACTTTACGAATGGCCCTTGGGACAATGATTTCAAAAGCGCTACTATGCTCCCTAAGGATTATTTCTAATAAAATGAAAGTGTATGCAAACTTAGGAGCTACATTAACTGAGTGCAATCCCAGTTCCTGGCACACAGTAGGTGCTCAATCAATACTTACAGAATAGTTTGATGAAAGAATTAATCAATCAATCATGTCAGTGCTCTTGGTAATAAGATATTCTAATTTTACCAGTATAATACTCCTCTCAGAAAACAAGTATTTTTGGATTTACATTAACTTACAATATATATGTTCCATGTAACATGTACAAGGCAACTAGACAATGATAAGCAAAATTACAAAATAATTTAGTAGAGGTTGCACCTACAATAACACAGTATTAAACACTATTAGGTATGTGAAAGAGACTCATAAAATTACAGCAAATTGATCATCTTCTATAGCTTTATTCTTACCTGGACTGTAAATCTTTAAGTTTTTCATAGAGATTAGGTTGGCACGTTGCTTCTAACACATTTTTTACTTTGGCTGTCATGAACATTAACTCCTGTATGAAAGCACAACATGAAGCTATGGATATTAAAACAATCTTTTCTAAACTTTTAATTGTTTTGAGAATTAAAAAATGAAGAACAAAGAATGAAAGGGCAAGTTCAAGAGATTTCCAAGAATGTCTGACACCACATCTGTTTACTTTCGCTTTTCAACTCTTAGATGAAGATCAAAAGCAATGTACAAGCACACAGTTTTAATCAAAACAAAAGTAATAAGCATTGTCACCAATTTAGGCCCACACAGAATTTTTATCTTCTAAATCAAACAAAAAAGAATGAAGAAAGGGAAAAGAAGGAGAAAAGGAAGAGGAAAGAGGAGAGAAATGAAGAGAGGAGGAGAGGAGACGTGAGGGAGTGAGAAAGGGAGGGAGAGGGAGAAAGAGAGTGAGAGCACACCTAGAATCTTACAAAGCATACCTATGTATAAAAGTGACACAGAGATAAACAATCTAGTTTTTCCTCCTCAAAAGTTAAAGGAATTAACATTTATCCAGAACTTCTACTTTAGGTAGAAAGAAGAAACCATTTAATTCAATTTTATGAGACAGAAATAGTCATTATCCTTTGCTAGAAATCTCTCAAATCATTGTCATTATTATGTGCACAGTGCTACGTGGTTTCTGTGGCTCTTACAGAAAAGAAAAATCCAAGCTAGTAGTATTATTTTCTACCTGTTGTCCTTTACCAGTCTTTCACTTATGAAGATGAATCTGTTTATCTTTCTTAGCACAAGTGTCAGCAATCTATGGCACATGGGACAAATATGGCCTGATGTTTGTTTTTGCATGACCTAGAAGCTAATGATTTTTACATTTATTTTGGAGACAGCGTCTCATATTATCACCCAGGCTGGAGTGCAGTAGTGCAGTCATAGCTCACTGTAACCTCAAACTACCTTGGCTCAAGTGATCCTCCCACCTCAGCCTTCCAAGTAGCTAGGACTGCAAGCGTGGGCCACCTTGCCCAGCTAATTATTAAAAATCGTTTAGTAGAGAAGGGGCCTTACTAAATTGCCTAGGCTTGTCTTGAACTCCTAGCCTCAAGTCATCCTCCCACCTTGGACTCCTAAAGGGCTGGGATTATAGGTGTGAGCCACCGAGCTTAGCCTACAGTTTTAAATCATTGAAAAACATCAAAAACAGTATAATATTTTGTGATACATGCAAACTATGTGAAATTCAAATTTCAATGTCAACAAATAAAGCTGTATTGGCATACAGCCATATCCATTTGTTTATACATTATCCATGTCTTCTTTCACGCTTCGATGGCAGTATTCACAATGTGTTAGAGAGGCTGCATGATCTACACAGCCTGAAATATTTATTACCTGGCCCTTTGCAGGAAAAGTCTCCTGACTCCTGCTTACTCATGCAAAAATATATTCATTTTTATAAATATGATGCTCCAACTCATGTTTCTTTACAAAACTTTGCTAGAATAGCATACAGCTTGTCTTTGGCAAACCTTAAATTCAGCATCCACCCCATCGAATCTTCTGGCATCTTTCACGAGCTGGATTCGAATATCCTCTGAACAGACAAAAATGCTTTCCAGGTGAGACCAAGTTTGCTGGACTTCCATCCAAGTAAAGATGATCGAGTCTGCTATGTTTAATTTATTTTGCCAGCTTAACACTTGCTCAATGAAATATTCTACATACTTGCTTTGAAGAAGAGTCTGCAACTGAACCTAAAATAAAGGCAAAGAATTTGAAATAGTAGCTAAATTTAGTAGACTGCGAGTGCTATGAGGGAGGCACTATATCTACTCTGTTTATTGCTGGATTCTTAGACCTAGCATGTAATACCAGGAACTGGCATTTATTTTTGCTGAATGAGTGAATTAATGGTAAAATATTCATATTAACATTTTTCCAAAACAAAAAAAGATAAATAGATAAAACAACTGTAACTCATATGTCTTTCTCAAGAAGGCCATGTATCTACTGCAGGTAGAAAAAAGTATTGTGTATTGGGGTTCAGCATTGGGAATTAAACTGTATTCTTTCATTATTCTTCCTTGCATCCCTGCCTATTAGTCGTGCCAAGATTATGTGTTTATCAAACTTAAAAAACAATTAAAAAACTGCCCCCCACCAGCCTGCTAGGCCCTCGTGCTTCCACTTTCCTCCCTTCTCAGTTCACTGCTGAGCTCCACAGCTCTCCTATCACCAGGGCTTGTTTTTTTTTCAAGTATTGATTGCAGTTTTATTTTGAAAAGAATGCTGTAATTAATGTGGTTTTTGTTTCTCATGTTTATATTAAAAAGAAAATCTAACAAACTCTATTTTAATTAAAATGTGGCTAGTATGTCTGGAATGCTTCTATCCCACAGCATTACATCTCTGCCTAACTTAAATGTTCTAAGTCTGTCTTCATATGTCTTTTTTTCCCTTCCAACATTTATTTTGGGTTCAAGGGGTACATATGCCAGCTTGTTACATGGGTAAACTGCATGCTGTGGGAGTTCGGTGTGCAGATTATTTCACCACCCAGGCAATGAGCATAGTACCTGACAGGTAGATTTTGATGCTTGTCCTCCTCCTGCCCTCCACCCTCAAGTAGGCCCCAGTGTGCATCATTCCCTTCTTTGTGTCCATGGGTACTCAATGTTTAACTCAGCAGGGCTTATTTTAATGCCATGCAGTCTAGCTAGTACTTCTCACCATCCTATGACATGAAATCTCAGAAAGTCACTGACCAGCATGACCTCAACTCCTCATGTTTCTCTATTCTAGGTGTTTAACATACTTGATTCTTCTTTGAGGGAAAAACATTATCCCTTCACTTCTCTATGATATTACAGCATCCTGTTTCAACTATTTCTCTGACCACTGTCTTGCTGCCTCCTTTTTGTCTTCTCCACTTGTTCCCCAAACTCAGCCTTTTCCAATGCTCTATTCTTAGCTGGCTTATCTTCTTTACTCTGTTTATCTAGTTCATCAAGTCTCAAGATACTGATAGTGAACTCTCAACCACCAGTTCTTGGCTGAATCTCTGTGTTGAGCTGTGGTCTGGTGTTTCACCTTTGCATAAATGTCCCTCACACTGAATAAGCCAATTAGTGTCATCTCTCCAAACCAGTTTTTTCCCCTAAATGTCTCATGTCTAATAATAACACTACTGTTGCGGGAGGGACCCAGTGGGAGGTAACTGAGTCATGAGGGCAGGTCTTTCCCATGCAGTTCCACGATTGTGAATAAGTCTCACAAGGTCTGATGGTTTCAAAAGGGGAGTTTGCCTGCACAAGCTCTCTTCTCTCTTCTGCCACTACGTGAGATGTACCTTTTACCTTCTGCCATGATTGTGAGGCTTCCCTAGTCACATGGAACTGTAAGTCCAATAAACCTCTTTCTTATGTAAATTCCCCAATCTTGGGTATGTCTTTATCAGCAGCATGAAAATAAACTAACACAATAAATTGGAACCACTATAGTGGTGTGCTGCTGAAAAGATACCCAAAAATGTGGAATCAACTTCGGAATTAGGTAACAGGCAGAGGCTGGAACATTTTGAAGGTCTCAAAAGAAAACAGGAAAATGTAGGTAAGTTTGGAACTTTCTGCAGACTTCAATGGCTTTGACCCAAATGCTGATAATGACATGGTCAATGAAATCCAGGCTGAGGTGGTCATAGGTGGAGATGAGGAACTTGTTGGGAACTGGAGCAAAGGTGACTCCTGTTACGTTTTAGCAAAGAGATTGGTGGCATTTTGCACCTGCCCTAGAGATTGTTGTATTGTGAACTTGAGAGAGATAATTTAGGGCCTCTGGCAGAAGAAACTTGTAAACAACAAAGCATTCAAGAGGTGAATTGGATGCCATCAAAGGCATTCAGTTTTATAAGGGAAGCAGAGCATAGAAGTTCAGAAAATTTGCACCCTGACAATGCAACAGAAAAGAAAATCCCATTGAGAAGAATTTCAAGCTGACTGCAAAAATTTGCAAAAGTAACAAGGAGCCAAATTTAAATCTCCAAGACAATGAGGAAAATGTGTCCAGGGCATCAGAGACTTTTGTGGCAGGTCCTCCCATCATAGGCCTGGAGGCACAGGAGGAAAAAGGGGTTCCCTGGGCCAGGCCCAGGGCTCCCATGCTGTGTGCAGCCTAGAGACTTGGTGCCCTGAGTCCCAGCCACTCTAGCCACGGCTGAAAGGTGCCAACATAGAGCTCGGGATGTGGCTTCAGAGGATGCAAACCTCAAGTGCTGGCCCCTTCCATGTGGTGCGGAGCCTGCCAGTGCACAGAAGTCAAGAACTGAGGTTTGGTAACCTCTGCCTAGATTTCACAAGATGTATGGAAACGCCTAGATGCCCAGACGGGTTTGCTGTTAGGGGCAGTGTCCTCATGGAGAACCTCTATTATGGCAGGGCAAAAGGGAAACGTGCTCTGAGACTCCCCACACAGAGTCCCTGCTGGAGCACCACCTAGTGAAGTAGTGAGAAGAGGGCCACTGTCCTCCAGACCCCAGAATGCTACATCTACCGACAGCTTGCACTGTGCACCTAAAAATGTCACAGACAGACAATGCCAGCCTGTGAAAGCAGGTAAGAGAAAGGCTTTAACCTGCAAAGCCACAGAGGCAGAGCTGCCCAAGACCATGGGAGCCCACCCTTGCATCAGCATGACTTGGATATGAGACACAGAGTCAAAGGAGATCACTCTGGAGGTTTAAGATTGGACTGACCTGCTGTATTTCGGAATTGCATGGGGCCTGCAACCCCTTTGTTTTGGCCAGTTTCTCTCATTTGGAATGGCTGTATTTACCAATAGCGGTACCCCCATTGTGTCTGGGAAGTAACTAACTTGCTTTTGATTTTTAAGGCTCATAGGTAGAAGGAACTTGCCTTGTCTCAGATGAGACTTTGAACTGTGGACTTCTGAGTTAATGCTGAAATGATTTAAGACTTTGAGGGACTGTTGGGAAGGCATGATTTGTTTTAAAACGTAAGGATATGATTTGGGAGGGCCAGGGGCAAAATGATACGGTTTGGCTGTCTCCCTACCCACATCTCATCTTGAATTCCCATGTGTTGTGGGAGGGATCCACTGGGAGGTAGCTGAATCATGGGGGCAGGTCTTCCCCATGCTGTTCTTGTGACTGTGAATAACTCTCAAGAGATCTGATGGTTTTAGAAAGGGGAGTTTGCCTGCACAAGCTCTCTTCTCTTACCTGCTGCCATGTGAGACCTGACTTTCACCTTCTGCTGTAATTGTTAGGCCTCCCCAGCCACATGGAATTGTAAGTCCAATAAACCTCTTTCTTTTGTAAATTACCCAGTCCTGGGTATGTCTTTATCAACAGCATGAAGACAGACTAATACAGTCATAAAACAAGTTTTAACAAATTTAAGAGAACAAAGAATGAAAAGCAGTGAAGACTGTCGACAAGATAAATAATATTAAAAACTTTCAAAAACCAGAGAAAGATATAAATATCCAGGTACAAGAAGATCAGAGAACACCAAATAGAACTGACCCAAATAATACTACCCCAAGTCATATAATAATCAAACTTTCAAAGGTCAAAGACACAGGGAATTCCAAAACAACAAAAGAAAAAGAGCAAGTAAGATATAAAGGAGCTCCAATTTGACAAGAGACACCACAGCAGAAAGAATGCAGTCCAGTATAGGGTGGAATGACATTCTCAAAGTTCTAAATGTAATGAAAAAAACTCTGCTACCCAAGAATACTGTGTCCAGCAAACTATGCCTTCAAATATGAGGGAGAGATTAAAGTCTATTCCCTGACAAACAAAAGCTGAGCTAATTTACCACTACCAGACTAGTTTTACAAAAAATGCTAAAGGAAATTCTTCAATCTGAAATGGAAAACATCAACATTAAATAAATTTTTTAAGCATAAAAACCACTGGCAAAATAAAATACATGAACACAGAATATTCTAGCACTGTAGCTGCAGTGTGTAATCCACTCATACCTCTGGCACAAAGCCCAAAAGACAAATCTATCAAAAACAATAGCTACAGCAACCTGTTAAGAGATAGACAATATAAAAATACGCAAATTGAGACAAAGCTCAAAATATGGGGGTGGAGAAGGAATAAAGTTTGTTCATTTTTTTCTTGGGTTTTTTTCCTTTGTGAACTAAGTTACTGTCTCTTTAAAATAACTTGTTATATTTTTTTCTAAGCCTCATGGCAACCACAATGTAAAGCCTATAAAAGATTCACTAAATATAAAAAGCAATTAATTAAAACATACTAGAGAAAATCACTTATCCATAAAGGAAGACATTAAGAAAGAGAGGAATTACAAAATAACCAGAATATAAGTGACAAAATGGCAGCAATAAGTCCTTATTTAATAATAATGACCATAAATGGACTCATTTCTCCAATTAAAAGGCATAAAGTGGCTGAATAGATAAAGAAATATAACAGAACTATACAGTGCCTACAAGAAACCCACTTCACCTATAATGACACACATACACTGAAAATGATAGAGTGGAAAATGATTTATCAACTAGAAACCAGGAAAGAATATTAGTAGCTATACTTAGATTAAAATATACTATAATCAAGGCTGTAAAAAGTGACAAAGAAGGTAATTACATAATGATAAAGCAGTCAATTAGGCAAGAGGATATAATTATTATAAATATAAAGTATCTAGGCACCCAACACCTAAGCTCCCAAGTATATAAAACAAACATTAATAGACCTAAAGGGATAAAGGAAAAGATAGACTGTAACACAAAAATAGTATAAGACTTTAATATCCCACTCTCAGTAATGGACAGATCTTCCAGATATAAAAAATCAACAAAGGTGTGGGCGCAATGGCTCATACCTGTAATCTCAGCACTCTGAGAGGCTGATGCAGGAGACTGAAACCATCCTGGCTAACATGGTGCAACCCCATCTCTACTAAAAATACAAAAAACTGGCCAGGCATGGTGGCACGTGCCTGTAGTCCCGGATACTGAGGAGGCTGAGGCAGGAAAATTGCTTGAACCTGGGAGGTGGAGATTGCTGTGAGCTGAGATCGCACCACTGCATAACAGAATGAAATTCTATTTCAAAAAAGAAATTCAACAAAGAAACATCAGAGTTAAACTACACACTAGACCTAGTAGGCCTGACTGACTGACAGAACATTTTACTCAACTGCTGCAGAATACACATTCTTTTTGTTGGCACATGGATTCTCCAGAATAGATCATATCTTAGGGTATAAAGTAAGTTTCAACAAATTCTAAAAAGTAATTCTAAAAGTAAAAATCATATCAAGTATCTTTTCTGATTACAATGAAATAAAACTAGAAATCATTAACAAGAGGAACCTTAGAAATGTCAAAAAGACATTAAACAACATGCTCCTAACCAACCAATAAATCAATGAAGAAATTAAGAAGAAAATGTAAAAGTTTCTTGAAACAAATTAAAACATATCAAAATCTATATAACGAAATCCAGTAATAAGAGTGAAGTTTATTTGAAGGCCTTCTACTTTTTTGATATATGTGCTTACAATATTTTGATATATGTGCTTATAATATATGTGCTTAAAATAAGCACATGTATCAAAAAAGTAAAAGGCCTTCAAATAAACAATCTAACAATATACCTCAAGGAACTAAGAAAGCAAAAACAAATCTAACTAAAAACTAGCAAAAGGAAAGAAATAACAAGGATGAGAGCTGAAATAAAATGGAAACTGAAGAAACAATATAGAAGATCAACAAAATAAAAGTTGGTTTTATGAAAAGATAAGCAAAATTGATAAGCCTTTAGCTAGACTAAGAAAATGAAGCTAGCATTACCATGATACCAAAACCAGAAAAGAACACAAGGAAAAGAGAAAATTACAGGCCAATATTATTGATAAACATAGATGCAATAATTCTCCACAAAATACTAACTGAGAGAATTCAACAATACATTAAAAAATCATTCACCATGAATTAGTAGGAGTCATTCCAGGGACAGAAGGATAGTTTAACCTATGCAAGTCGAGAAATGCGATGTATCACATCAATAGCATCAAGAAGAAAAATCATATGATTAGTTCAAGAAATTTCAAAAAGGCATTTAATAAAAATCAACACCCCTTTATGATAAAAACGCTCATCAAAATTGGTACAGAAGGACTATATCTCAAAATTGTAAAGGTCATGTATAACAAACTCACAGCTAACAATGTACTGAATGGGAAAAACTGAAAGCCTTTCCTCTAAGATCTGGAACAAGACAAGGATACCCATTTCCACTATTTGTATTCAATATAATAACAGAAGTCCTGGTCAGAGCAATTAGGCAAGAGAAAGAAATAAAAGGCATTCAAATTGGAAAGAAGAAGTCAAACTGGCCTTGTTCTCAGATGACGTGATCTTGTACCGAAAAAATCCTAAAGGTTCCGCCAAAAATCTGTTAGAACTGATGAACAAGTTTGGGAAAGCTGCAGGATACAAAGTAGACATACAGAAACCAGTTGCATTTATATGTACCAACAGCAAACATCTGGAAAAAGAAATCAAGAAGGCAATCACATTCACAATAGCTACAAATACTATGAAATATGTAGAAATCAAATTAACCAAAGAAGTGAAAGATGAAAAGTGAAACTTTCTATACAAGAAACATTATGAAACACTAATGAAAGAAACGGAAGCCACACACAAAAAAACAGAAAGATATTCCACGCTCATGGATTGGAGGAGAGTATTGTTAAAATGACAGTATTACCCAAAGCAATTTCTAAATTCAGTGCAATCCCTATCAAAATACCAACAACTTATTTTCCACAGAAATAGAAAAAGTTTCAAAATTTATATGGAATCAGAGAAGACTCTGAAAAATAGCCATCCTGAGCAAAAAGAACAAAGCTAGAGGCATCAAACTACCTGTCTTTGAAATTTTCTCCAAAGCTATAGTAACCATATCAGCACAGTACTGGCATAATAACAGACACAGATACCAATGGAGCAGAACAGAGACCCAAGATATAAACCATATATTTACAGCCAATTAATCTTCAACAAACATGCCAAGAACAACATACAATGGGGAAAGGACAGTCTTTTCAATAAATGATGCTCAGAAAACCAGATAACTATATGCAGAAGAATGCAACTGGATTCCTATCTCTCAATGTAAACAAAAATCAAATCAAAATAGATTAAAGAGTTAAATATAAGACCTGAAACTATAAAACTACCAGAAGAAAATGCTGGAAAAATGCTACAAGACATTGATCTGGGCAAAGATTTTGTATGTGCGTGTGTCTGTGTGTGTGCACGCACATGTGTGTAAAACTTCAAAAGCCCAGACAACAAAAGCAAAGCTGGACAAACAAGATCATGCCAAGATAAAATGCTTCTGCACAGCAAGAGAAACAATTAACAAAGTGAAGAGTCAACCTACAGAATGGGAGAAAATATTTGCAAACTACTCATCTGATAAGGGATTAATAACCAGAATACATAAGGAATTCAAACAACCCAGTGGCACAACAAAATAAAAACAAATCCAATCTCATTTTAAAATGGGCAATAGATTTGAATAGGCATTTCTCAAAAGAAGACATACAAATGGCCAACAGTTATATGAAAAAATGCTCAACATCACTAATCATCAGAGAAATGCAAATCATAATACAATGAGGTATGATCTCACCCCATTTAAATGGCTTTTACCAAAAACATAGGTAATAATGGATGCTCCTGGCAAGGATTGTGGAGAAAGGGAACCCATGTATGCTACTGGTAGAAATGTAAATTAGTACGGCCACTCTGGAGTACAGTATGGAGATTTTTCAAGAAATTAGAACTAATACTAATTCTCCTCAAACTCTTCCAAAAAACTGAAGGAGAAATACTTCCAGACTCACTTTATGAGGCCATCATTATCCTGAAACCAAAGCCAAACAAGGACACTACAAGAAAAGAAAATTAGAAGCCAATATGCCTGATAAACACAGATTTTAAAAATCCTAAGCAAAATACTAAGAAACTGAATTTAACAGTACATTAAAAAGGATCATTCACCATGATCAAGCAGGATTTATCTCAGGAATGCAAGGATATACAAATCAATAAATGTGATACACCAGATTTATAAGAATAAACACCAAACCATATGAACATCCGAATATATGCAGAAAGGTATTTGATAAAATTCAACATCATTTCATGATAAAAAACTCCCCAAAAATTTGGCATAGGAAGAATGTACTTCAACACAATAAAGGCTGAACATGAAAAGCCCACAGCTAATATACTCAACAGCAAAAAATCAAAAGCTTTTCTTCTAAGATCAGAACTAGGACAAGGATGCCCACTCTTATGCTTCTATTCAATACAGTACTGGAAGTTCTAGCCAGAGCAATCAAATAAGAAATAAAAAACACTCAAACAGGAAAGAAAGAAATGAAATTGTGTCTGTTTGCTGATGACATAATCTTATCTTTAGAAAATCCTAAAAACTCCATCCTAAAACTGTTATAACTAATAAATGAATTCAGTAAAGTTGTAAGGTGCAAAATCAACATACAAAAATCAGCATTTTTTATACCAATAACAAACTATGTGAAAAAGAAATTAAGAAATCAATCCCATTCATAATAGTAACAAACAATAAAATAAATTTAACCAAAGGAGGTGAAATATCTGTACAATAAAAACTACAAAACATTGATTAAAAAAATGTAAACAATACAAATAAATGGAAAGGTATCCAGTATTTAAAGTTATCCCAGTATGTAATATTGTTAAAATGTTCATACTGCCTGCTACTGTACTACCTGCTATTATGTCTCAAAGTTTATGTGTTGCTAACTTAATCATCAATGCAAAAGTGTTTGAGGTGGGACCTTTAAGAGGCATGAGGGCTGTGCCCTCATTAGTAAATTAGTGATATTAAGTAAGTGAATTCTTATCAGTTACCAAAAGTTTTAAAGAAGAAAAAACATACAAAAGAAAGTGGATTATCATGACTGGGTTTATTATAAAAGTAATTTCAGCCTTCTCTTGCTTTCTCATGCCATATGACACCTTCTGCCATGTTATGACAAATGTTATGTCCATGTAATGGTCATAATATGTTATGACCACGTTATGACCAAAGGCCTGCAGAAGGCCCTCACTAACTGCAGCCCTTTGGTCTTGGACTTCTCAGCCTCCAGAACAGTGAGCCAAATAAACTACTGCTCATTGTAAATTACCCAGTCTGTGGTATTCTGTTGTAGCAGCACAGAACAGGCTAAAATGCTACCAAAGAGATCTACAAATTCAATGCAATCCCTATCAAAATTCCAAAGTCATGTTTCTCAGAAATAGAAAAAAAAAATCCTAAAATTTGTATCAAATTACAAAAGACCTAAAATAGCCCAAGTAATCTTGAGCAAAAAGAACAAAGCTGGAGGCATCACACTATCTGACTTCAAAATCTATTACAAAGCTATAGTGATCAAAAGAGCATGTGATCTAGAGCATGTGATCAAAAGAGCATGTGATCCCTAGAAAACTAGGGATGTGCTCTACAACACTGGTCTGCAAAAAGATTTCTTGAATATGACTTCAAAAGTAAAGGCAAAAGCAAAAACAAGTAAGATTGCATCAAACTAAAAAGCTTCTGTACAGCAATGGAAACAACAGAGCAAAGCTTACAATGCATGGACTGGGAGAAAATATTTGCAAACCACAGATATAATTAGGGCCTAATATCCAAAATAGATAAGAAACTTAAACAACTCAAAAGCAAAAAACCAAATAACCCAATAAAAAAAATGGGCAAAGGACCTAAACAGATATTTCTCAAAAGGTGACTTACAAATGACCAACAGATACTTGAAAAAATGTTCATCATCCACGATCATCAGGGAAATGCAAATTTAAACCACAATAAGATATCACTTCACACCTGTTAGAATGGCTATTATCAAAAAGACAAAAGATAAGTGTAGGTGAGAGTGTAGAGAAAGGGAACCCTTTTGCAAATACAGCTATTATGGAAAACAGGATGGAGGTTCCTCAGAAAACTCAAAATAGACTTACCGTATGATTTGGCAATCCCATTTCTGGGTATATACCCAAAGGAATTGAAATCAGTAGCCTGAAGACATATCTGTAGTCTCATGTTCACTGCAGCATTATTCACAATAGCTAAGATATGAAAGCCACCTAGGTGTCCATTATGACATGAATGAATAAAGAACATATGGTGTATAAACACAATGGAACACCACCCAGCCTTAAGAAAAAGAGAAAATTCTGTCATTTGCAACAACATGGATGACCCTAAAGGATCTTATGCTAAGCAAAATATTCCAGGAACAAAAAGACAAATATTGCACAATGTCACTTACACACAGAATCTAAAAAAGTTGAGCTCTTAGAAGTAAAGAGTAGAATGATGGTTACCAGAGCCTAGGGGAGGGGCAAAGAGGTGCTGTTGATCAAAGGGTACATACAAATTTTCAGTTAGGAGGAATACGCTTTAGTGATCTATTACACAGTTGGTGACTATAATAAATAACACATTGCAGAGAAGCAATCCAAGATGGCCGAATAGGAACAGCTCCAGAGTGCAGTTCCCAGTAAGAGCAGCGCAGAGGGTGAGCGCTCACCACATTTCCAAACAAATTTTCACTGCCCACAGACCAGGAGGTTCCCGGGCCGAAAAGTGCCACGAGTTTTTAGCCCGGTGGTTTCAACCGGTGCCCCATCATCGGCACACAGAAACTCACACAAGCCTGGATACCTGGGAGAGAGAGTCGCCCATTCAACTGAAAGGGAAGGCCTAAAACAGGGAGCCAAGGGACCTGGCTCAGTGGGCGGGTACCAATCCCACAAAACAAGCAAACTGAAACTCTCTGGAGTGAGAGTTTCGCAGCAAGCACAGCTGGACCCAGGACTGTCCAGCTCAGTGGGTAAGGGCATCCCCCACTACTGAGGCAGTCCACCACAACTGAGGCAGTTCACACAGCAGCAGGGCAGAGCCTGCAGCAGCTCAGCAATGCCTCTGCTAGCAGGCTGTGACTAGACTACTCCATGCAGGGCAGGGCATCTATACAAAAAGGCAGTAGGACAACAGCGACTTACAAATAAAGTCAACCTTCCTAGGTCAGAGCACCTGGGAAAACAGGTGGTTATGAGTTCAGCTGCAGCAGACTTAAAGGTACCCTCCCAGCAGCTCTGCACAGAACAGCGGAGCTCCCAGCACAGCACTTGAGCTCCTATAAGGGACAGACTGTCTCCTCAGGCAGCTCCCCAACCCCTGTATACCGAAAGAAACACCTCATAAAGGGGAGCTCAGGCTGACATCTGGTGGGTACCCTTCTGGGACGAGGAAAGCAGAGGAAGAAACCTGTGGCAACCCTTGCTGTTCTGCAGCTCCTGCGGGCGTTCCCCAGGCAAGCAGGGTCAGGAGTGGACCTCCAGTGGTCCTGCAGCAGAGGAGCCTGACTTTTAGAAGGAAAACTAAGAAGCAGAAATAGCTTCAACATCAACAAAAAGAACATCCACTTAGAGACCCCAAAAGTCACCAACTACAAAGACTACAGTTAAATAAAACCACTAAGATGGGAAGAAACCAGTGCAAAAAGGAGGAAAACACCAAAAACCAGAATGCCTCTCCTCCTCCAAGGGATCACAACTCCTCACCAGCTAGGGATCAAAGATGGATGGAGAATGAATCAGATGAACTGACAGAAACAGGCTTCAGAAGGTGGGTAATAATAAACTTCTCAGACCTAAAAGAACATGTGCTAACACAATGCAAAGAAACTAAGAACCTAGAAGAAAGGTTAGAGATGCTAACAAGAATAAACAGCTTAGAGAACAATATAAACTACTTGATGCAGCTAAAAAACACAGCACAAGAACTTTGAGAAGCACATACAAGTTTCAATAGCCGAACTGACCAAGCAGAAGAAAGGATATCAGAGATTGAAGAACAACTCAATGAAATAAAATGAGAAGGCAAGAATAGAGAAAAAAGAGTGAAAAGAAATGGACAAAGCCTCCAAGAAATATGGGATTATGTGAAAAGACCTAATCTAGGTTTGACAGGAGTACCTGAATGTGACGGAGAGAATGAATCCAAGCTGGAAAACACTCTTCAGAATATTATCCAGGAGAACTTTCCCAACCTAGCAAGGCAGGCCAACATTCCAGTCCAGGAAATACAGAGACTACCACAAAGATATTCCTCAAGTAGAGCAACCCCAAGGCACATAATCGTCAGATTCATCAGGGTTGAAATGAAGAAAAAAATGCTAAGGGCAGCAAGAGAGAAAGGTTGGGTTACACACAAAGGGAAGCCCAACAGACTCACAGTGGATCTCTCCACAGAAACCCTACAAGGCAGAATAGAGTGGGGGCCAATATTCAATATCCTTAAAGAAAAGAACTTTCAACCCAGAATTTCATATCCAGCCAAACTAAGCTTCATAAGCATAGGAGAAAGAAAATCCTTTATGGACAAGCAATTGTTGACAGATTTTGTCACCATCAGGCATGCCTTACAAGAGCTCCTAAAAGAAGCACTAAACAAGGAAAGGAACAACCAGTACCAGCCACTCCAAAAATGTACCAAATGGTAAAGACCATCAACACAATGAAGAAAATGTGTCAACAGGCAAAACAACCAGCTAGCATCAAAATGGCAGGATCAAATTCACACATAACAACTTAAAATGTAAATGGACTAAATGCCCCAATCAAAAGACACAGACTGGCAAACTGCATAAAAACTCAAAACCCATCGGTATGTGCTGTATTCAGGAAACCCATCTCATGTGCAAGGACAAACATAGGCTAAAAATAAAGGGATGGAAGCAGATTAATCAAGCAAATGGAAAGCAAAAAAAAGCAGGAGTTGCAATTTTAGTCTCTGATAAAATGGACTTTAAACCAACAAAGATCAAAAGAGACAAAGAAGGATATTACGTAATGGTAAAAGGATCAATGCATCAAGAAGAGCCAATGATTCTAAATATATGAGCATTCAATACAGAAGCACCTATATTCAAAAAACAAGTTCTTAATGACCTACAAGAGACTTAGACTCCCACACAATAATAGTGGGAGATTTTAACACTCCACTGTCAATATTAGGCAGATGAACGAGACAGAAAATTAACAAGGATATCCAGAACTTGAACTCAGAGGTGGACCAAGTGGAACTAATAGACATCTACAGAAATCTCCACCCCAAATCCACAGAATATAAATTCTTCTCAGCACCACATGGCACCTTCTAAAATTGACCACATAATTAGAAGTAAATCACTCCTCAGCAAATGCAAAAGAACAGAAATCATAACAAACAGTCTCTCAGACCACAGTGCAATCAAGTTACAATTAAGAAACTAACTCAGAACCACACAACTTCATGGAAAGTGAATAACTGGCTCATGAATGTCAACTGGACAAAGAACGAAATGAAGTCAGAAATAAAGATGTTCTTCAAAACCAATGAGAACAAAGAAAGAACGTACCAGAATTTCTGGGACACATTTAAAGCAGTGTCTGCAGGGAAATTTATAGCAATAAATGCCCAAATGAGAAGTGAGGAAAGATCTAAAATCGACACCCTATCATCGAAATTGGAAGAGCTAGAGAAGAAAGATAAAAAAAAAACTCAAAAGCTAGCAGAAGACAAGAAAAAACTAAGACTGGAACAGAAATGAAGGAGACAGACACACAACAAATCCTTCAAAAAAATCAATAAATCCAGGAGCTGGTTTTTTTTAAAAGATCAACAAAATAGACCATTAGACAGATTAATAAAAAAGAAAAGGGAGAAGAATCAAATAGATGCAATAAAAAACGATAAGGGGATATCACCACTGACACCATAGAAATACAAATTACAATCAGAGTCTACTACAAAAAACTCTATGCACATAACCCAGTAAACCTGGAAGAAATGGATAAATTCCTGGACACTTGCACCCTTCCAAGCCTAAACCAGGAATAAGTTGAAACCTTGAACAGACGAATAACAAGGGCTGAAGTTGAGGCAGCAATTAATAGCCTACCAACCAAAAAAAGTCCAGGACCAGATGGGTTCACAGCTGAATTCTACCAGACATACAAAGAGGAGCTGGTACCATTCCTTGTGAACCTATTCCAAAGAATACAAAAAGAGGGAATCCTTCCCAGATCATTTTATGAGACCAACATCATCCTGATAGCAAAATCCAGCAGAGACTCAACAAAAAAAGAAAACTTTGGGCCAATATCCATGATGAACATAGATGCAAACCAATATAACAGCACATCAAGAAGCTTATCCATCATGATCAAGTAGGCTTCATCCTGAGGATGCAAGGCTGGTTCAACATATGCAAGTCTATAAACGTACCACATAAACAGAAACAAAGACAAAAACCACAAGATTATCTCAGTAGATGCAGAGAAGGTCTTCTAAAAATTCCACAGCGCTTTATGCTAAAAACTCTCAATAAACTAGGTATTGATGGAATATATCTCAAAACGATAAAAGCTATTTATGACAAACCCACAGCCAATATCATACTGAATGTGCAAAAACTGGAAGCACTCCCTTTGAAATCTGGCACTAGACAAAGATGCCCTCTGTCACCACTCCTATTCAATATAGTATTGAAAGTTCTAGCCAGAGCAATCAGGCAAGAAAAAGAAATAAAGGGTATTCAATCAGGAAAGGAGGAAGTCAAATTGTCTCTATTTGCAGATGACATGATTGTATACTTAGAAGACCCTATCATCTTAGCCCAAACTTTCCTTAAACTGATAAGCAACTTCAGCAAAGTCTCAGGATACAAAATCAATGTGCAAAAATCACAAGCATTCCTATACACTAATAACAAACTTAAAGAGAGCCAAATCAAGAACGAACTGCCATTGACAAGTGCTACAAAGAGAATAAAATACCTAGGAATACAACTAACAAAGGATGTAAAGGACCTCTTCAAGGAGAACTAGAAACCACTGCTCAAGGAAATAAGAGAGGACACAAAGAAATGGAGAAACATTCCATGGTCATGGTTAGGAAGAATCAATATCCTGAAAATGGCCATACTGCCCAAAGTAATCTGCAGATTCAATGCTATCTCCATCAAGCTACCATTGCCCTTCTTCACAGAACTGGAAAAAACTACCTTAAACTTCATATGGAACCAAAAGAGAGCCCACATAGCCAAGACAATCCTGAGCAAAAAGAACAAAGCTGGAGACATCATGCTGCCTGATTTCAAACTATACTACAAGGCTACAATAATCAAAAGAGCATTGTACTGGTACCAAAACAGAGATATAGACCAATGGAACAGAACAGAGGCCTTGGAGACAATGCCACACATCTACAATCATCTGATCTTTGATAAACCTGACAAAAACAAGCAATGGGGAAAGGATTCCCTGTTTAATAAATGGTGTTGGGATAACTGGCTAGCATGTGCAGAAAGCAGAAACTGGACCCCTTCCTGACACCTTACACTAAAATTAACTCCAGATGGATTAAAGACTTAAACATAAGACCTAATACCATAACAACCCTAGAAGAAAACCTAGGCAAAACCATTCAGGACATAGGCATAGGCAAGGACTTCATGACTAAAACACCAAAAGCATTGGCAACAAAAGCCAAAATAGACAAATGGGACCTAATTAAGCTCAGAGCTTCTGTACAGCAAAAGAAACAATCATTAGAGTGATCCAGCAACCAACCGAATGGAAAAATTTTTTTGCAATCTACCCATCTGACAAAGGGCTAATATCCTGAATCTACAAAGAACTAAAACAGATGTACTAGAAAAAACAAACCCTTCCAAAAGTGGGAGGATATGAACAGACACTTTTCAAAAGAAGACATATATGAGGCCAACAAACATATGAAAAGATGCTCATCATCACTGATTATTAGAGAAATGCAAATCAAAACCACATTGAGATACCACCTTATGCCAGTTAGAATGGTGATCATTAAAAATCTGGAGACAACAGATGCTGGAGAGGATGTGGAGAAATAGGAACACTGTTACACTGTTGATGGGAGTGTAAGCTAGTTCAATCATTGTGGAAGACAGAGTAGCACTTCCTCAAGGACCTAGAAACAGAAATTCCATTTGACTCAGCAATCTCATTACTGAGTATACACCCAAAGGATTATAAATCATTCTATTATAAGGACACATGCACACTTATGTTCATAGCAGCACTGTTTACAATAGCAAAGACCTGGAACCAATCCAAATTCCCACTGACGATAGACTGGACAAGGAAAATGTGGCACATATACAACATAGAATGCTATGCAGCCATAAGAAATGATGAGTTCATGTCCTTTGTAGGGATATAGATGAATCTGGAAACCATCATTCTCAGCAAACTGATACAAAAACAGAAAATCAAATACCGGATGCTCTCACTCGTAGGCGGGTGTTGAACAATGAGAACACATGGACACAGGGAGGGGAGCATAACACACTGGGGTCTATTGGCGGGTTATGGGGAGGTCGGGAGGGATAACATGGGGAGAAATGCCAGATGTAGGTGATGAGGGGATGGAGGCAGCAAACCACACTGCCATGTGTGTACCTATGCAACAATCCTGCATGATCTGCACATGTACCCCAGAACCTAAAGTACAATTAAAAAACAACAACAACACATTGTATGTTTCAAAATTCCTAAAGGAGTAGATTTAAGTGTTTCACCACAAAAAAAATGTTAAATATATGAGACGATGGTTAGCCTGATTTCATCATTCCTCATTGTAACATATGTCAAAACATCACATTGTATCCTATAAATATATACAATTATTTGTCAAATAAAAACAAAATTATGTAATCTGCAATAAAAATATCCATCTTACTTGGTTGTGCTCTAGAGTTTCAAAAAGTTGTTCGTCAATCTTTAGTAATGGAATGCCTGTTCGATAGTGAACTTCATAAGAAAACTCCATGGTTGCCCAGGTCTGACTGATTTCAGTAATAACCTAGTAATCAACAATATAAATTAATTTATGTGCACAAAAGTTTAACTGAGAATTAATATCTAGGCTATTATCTGGAATTAATTTTTTTTTTAATTTTCAAAAATGCAAACTGGTATCAAGTACTACTGGTTTCAGTTTTTTTCCTCCAAGTAATTCATGGTGATGGGGTTTGAAGAATGGATTTTATCATATCAAAGGAATGAGAATCACACTAATATCAAACTTCTAGTGAATGTGAGTTTACCATCCCTAACCAAAACAGAATTTGAGAGCAGGAAGGGACTTAAATGATTACCTAAATTTTGGTTGATATTATTTACGAATTAGCTAGCATGAAATAGGTAATGCCTTAAATGTAAATCTGTCTTTTGTGTGAATCTGGGTAAGTTAATTACCTCTTTATACCTCAGTTTCCCCATCTATAAAATAGAGATACTATTACTTACCTCAGAGAATTAAATGAGTTAATATAAACAAAACACTTAGAGTGGTGCTTGCTACAAAATAAAGGATATCTAGGTATTTTCTCCTATAATCAACATCATCAACAGGACCAATCCTCCTGTTTTACTGTGGCTTAAAATGATTCTAGTTCCTGCTCATACCACACCTAATGAACAGTAAGGAACAAACTGGGACTCATCTCTCCAGGCTCCCAGGACATCAAAAGCACTTTTCTCTAGGTTGGATTCTATGCAAATACCCAAAATCAGCCGAGTAGAAATGACCCAGCCCTGAGGACACTACCTTCTCAGTCCCAAGCTCTTTCACTGCTTTGTCCACAATCCTTCGAATATCATCTTCCACGCTGTGTAACTGCAGTGCTAACAAATCTGCCAAAGTCGTGGCTTCATTTATTAAAAACTTGACCTGATGAGGAGGGAAAAAAAAGGTAGACTTTATATTCCACATATATTCATGGTTCCTGTTGCCTAATGGCTGGTGAAATGAATCTTAACTAAAATGTACTCAAGTCAGGTGCTTAGTACATCTCTAGTCTTGAAACGTAAGGACAATCGAAGACATTTCTTTTTAACTCACCATTCCTGAGGTGTCCCCTGCTGGAAGCAAGGGCCATAGTTTAGTCACGTTCGTGCTACACTACTTTGTTTCACATCTTTCCCTTATCAGCACATTTCTTATCTCCTTTGCCCACAAAACTCATTTTTTAAAAAATTTATTTTTGCTTTCCAACTCATGTCTCAGCTCATCTAAAAATCCATTTTTAAAGAGAATCTCATTGTTTATTTATTAGAATTTGGTTGAAATCTCAGGAATCAAGTAGTAGCTCATTTGTCTTTTCTTCCTAAGGAACCCTATTCACTGAACTTAACTCCCAGCTGCTTCCATGATTTAACCTATTTTATCACTAATTTAATCTCAGTTCCTTGGCAAAAAGTACTCTTACTCATAATGTCATTATTCATATTTACCATGTGGAAAAAAATTCTCATTTATTTCCACACTGTCTTGTGACAATCACTCCCCTTCTCTCCTCAATATTTGGTTAAGACATCCTCAGCTCTTAGACAAGCCCAAACTCATTCATGTCTCCTGTAAGTGAAGAGTAGAGCCAACCACATGATTGCAGGAAAGCCATTTTCTTTCCTGCTTTTACTAGCAATATCCAGAATCTCCTCCTTGGAAGCGGCCACCTTCTGCCCCTCCCTACCCTCTAACATTCCTTAGCACCATCCACCCCTCTGCAAAAAAGGACCAAACGCCCTAGTTTGCTAAGGACTGCAGGGTTTCTAGGAAGTGAATTTCAGGGATTTGAGACTTTCAGTGCTAAAACCTGAACTGGAAAGTCCTCAGCAAATGAGATGAGTTTGCCAGTCTATCTCTACATCAATTTTGGCCTCACTCCAAAGCTGATGGGAGCCTGGGAGCCGGGAGCCAGGTCTGTCCTTGACAAAGAATGAGCAGAGAGGTGTAATAGGCACCCCCTGATTAGTTGTGCAACTCGTGCTGAATACCAGCCCAGATGACAAATGGAGAAGGAAGCTAGCCTCTGCGCCGCTGTCCTGGGGACAGCCTGGAGGAAGGTGCCTTCTTCTAAATTGTCTGCCAGAGCAGATGACCTTTTCTAGCTGGCAAAAAGGCAAAACATAGGCAAGTAGAGGCTATGTGAGGCCAAATTTTATTAGCAGAAATATGAGAAGGGGATGGGGAGCAGGGCACATCATCTACTACACATTCAAAGATTCAACAAAAATTTTCTGAATATGCAAATTAATCAATTACAAAGTCTAAGAAGCCAATGTCTAAAAGACTATGAAAAATACAATAGTGCCAATAGCTTCAGAGACCCATTTACTGAGCACTTACTACATATTAGGTCCTTTATATATACAATCATGCATCGCTTAACAATGGGGATATGTTCCTGAGAACATATTGTTAGGTGATTTTTGTCACTGTGTGAACGCTATACAGTGAGCTTGCACAAACCTAGACAGCATAGCCTACTATGCACCTAGGATATATGGAGTGTAGTGGGCTATCTATGCCTAGGCTCCTAGGCTACAAACCTATACAGCATGTTGTACTGAACACTGCAGGCAACTGTAACACAGTGGTAAGTATTTGTGTATCTAAATATACTTAAACATATAAAAGCTACAGTAAAAATACAGTATCTTTTTATGGGACTACCACTGCATATGTGGTCCAGCACTAACTGAAATGTCATGCAGTGCATGACTATGTGTATATGTATGTGTGTTTTAAATATATGTGTATATATGTGTGCATATCTACATATTTTTATACATTATATATACATATGTGTGCATATATATGTGTATGTGTATATATATACATATATACACATACACACACATACAATTTCCAATTTGTTCACCCAGTCTGCACAGGAAGTATTTTATTTATTTTATAAAAGAATCAACTGGGATCAAAGGAACAGGCAACTTGCCCCAGATCTCAGAGTTGCTAAGTGTTAGGGTTAGAAGCACAAAGCCCAGGCTGTCCCCACATCTCCACAATGCCCTTGCCCCTGTTTTCCTACTCTGCAACTCCCCTTCACATCCTGAGAGCCTTCCTTCAGTGTCCCCATCAAACTCTTGATTTGCTTGATGAAAGCACACACACTAGACTTCCTTTTATATATTTTAAACTCATAAAGGTCATCTTCCCCAGAAAATAAAGTATATGGTTGTTCTATTTGCTTTTCAATAGATATATAAAGGGAAGAAACTAGAAGCTCAAGTAGCATGGATACATGAGAAACCACTACATCCTGCAATAAAATCAAAATCATCAAAACACCATGAAAAAATGCACCATTATTAAATGAATTATGGGTGAAAAAGAAACCATTTCAGATTCCTTTTCCCCATAAATTCACTTTTATACCTTCTGACCCTTTTCATAGTAAGATTCTTTGCAGCCATCTGGTGCTCATTAAAATGTTTTCATATTATCTCACTCCTTGCAAGACTCCTCTAATGTATAAGAGCAGATAGCATCCCTTCTCATTTTATTACTAAAAAGCAAAACTCAAATGAAAGAGGTTAAGTGACTTGCTTATGGTCACATAGCCAGTAAGAGAAAAAAGGGGGAAGCAAGAACTAGGACCTTGGCCATTCAGTCCCCTGGTCCCCTCTCAAAGAGCTTGATCTCTTGCATTTGACTAGAGACCTCTTCATCAATCACAGTTCATCCCAAATGATGCAAACCAAGAAATAACACTTTACAGTCACAAAAATATTCAATTAGCGAGACTGAGGATACAGACCCCAATAGCCTTCATCAGCTGGTGCCAATGCCTGTCCCTGAGGGCAGGGCTCTGTAACTCTGTGACGGCCCTCAGGGACGCTGTCATGTCCTTAATTGTGCCTTCCAGGCCTGTGTAAGCATCCCAGACACGGACTTCCTTGTCGAGTGACCAAATTTCCTAAAGAAAAGTGGAGAAAAAAACCTAGCTCTCATGATATAATAACACAATATGTATTAATAATTTGCCTCCTTTGGAAGAATAAATATACATTTCCCAACTCCTGGATTAGAGAAGAGTGAAAGCATTTAAATTCCTAGGCCAAGGACAAAAACCAGAGAAAAGGAAAGGAAATGTACACTCACTTGTACATTACAAGTACACTAAGTGCAAGCCACTTGAGTACATTGCTTTCTCATTCACAATATCTCACTAAATGTCCCATGAGGAAACCTAGGTAAGTAACAGAGTTCACAGGACACATTCAGTACATAAAGTTTCCTCTATAAACGTAAATAAATGGAAATAGACTGTTACCGGATTACTAAGACCTCGTCTGGAATACCTGACTCATTTAAACGATAGCCTTAGAATGTTGATTACCTTTGAGTGTCTGTTCCTTGAAACTTAACTATTTCATCATCTTTAAAATGCTGAATAGGGCTCTTGACTTGGCTGGTCCTCTTAGCCCACGAAACAACATCAGCAATTGTGAATGAGAAAACCCGTAAGAAAGCAACTGGAACTTAGCACAAAATAAAGGGCAATGTCAACTGCTTTAAAATATATCTGTCTTCAGCTGACAGTGGGGGTTTTCACTCTGAAGTGAAATAAGTGAATGCTAGAGGAGAGACGCAGAAAGAGAGTATAGAATGTAGAATGAGGTACAGTGACCCCATGACACCCAAAAGAATGAAAGAACATTTTAGTTTGGGTCTCTGGGACTGACATAATATAGGAGACAATACAGGTGAGAGTGGGAAGGAGCTGAGGCAAGGAAGTCCTGGGGTGGAAAAAGGCAAATAGCCCTGTCACTTTTTTTTTTGAGATGACCTCTCGCTCTTGTCCCCCAGGCTGGAGTGCAATGGCACGATCTCGGCTCACTGCCTCTCCGGCTGAGGCAGGAGAATTGCTTGACCTCCACCTCCCGGGTTTAAGCAATTCTCCTGCCTTAGCCTCCGGAGTAGCTGGGATTACAGGCGCCCACACCCAGCTAATTTTTGTCTTTTTAGTGGAGACAGGGTTTCGCATGTTAGCCAGGCTGGTCTGGAACGCCTGACCTCAGCCTCCCAAAGTGCTGGAATTACAGGTGTGAGCCACCGTGCTTGGCTGGCCCAGTCACTTTCAACTGCCTTTCACTGATACGCATTTTGGCTTTATCCAAAGATGCTGTGCCTTCAGAGGGCATATGGCTATGCAGAATAGGCATCAAAATTCCAATAGGTAACAAATTCCAATAAGCTCAGTTCTATATATGTTGAGCCCTGTTGGGATTCCAGAGTCATTAATAAGAACAAAGATCACAGTATTCTGTATAAATCCAGAGGTGGCATACTCCTATTAGTTGCCCCAAATTCCAGAACCAAAATGTACCTTTTTGGATACAAAATCTTCACGGTTGCTAAGGAAAGAAATCAAAAGCTTTTGGAAGTCTGATTCCTAGGCCCTGATAATGTTCCTCTCTGCTCTGGGAAGCTGTAGGAAGCTCATGATTAGAGCTGCTTGTCATAAATTCATTAACCCTAATATGCTTCTATCAGCTCACTCACAGGCTTGATTAGAAGTGCAACTGGCTAAGGGTGAAAAAAACACTGTCTGATATGATTCTGTTAGAAGTAAATGAGTACACGCAGCCCAATACACCAGATACCAGGTTAGCCAAGAGGGAAGGAGGTGGTGGTGAGGAAGATAAATTGTTGTAATAGACAGTTACAGAACTCGCCTTGGCAAACCTTCTGAGTTCTACATCCATCTGTTCCACATTAATCTGTCTCCACTGGGTTTTAGTCCAATTATCAATGCTTCTCTGAAAACGCACAAGCAGATAAAAGTGTCAACAACATTTGGTGAAAGCAAGTCTCTGCAGCAAAATATATAAACTGATGAGACACAGTAACTCCATCATCCAGTGGAAAGTCAACTTTTTAAATATTAACTGCACTTGTCAGAACTTCCCTATCACCAAAACAAAAAAGTTGTCAGAACATGTCAAGCTAAAGGCGAAAACATTATGATATATTAATTTCTAGTAGCAATGACAAATTCCACTCACATACCATCATTATCACTTAATCCTGTGTACTTTGAATAAATTGATAATTATTAAATAGCAGACTTTTATAATTGTACATGTAACAAAATAAGCTTTCACATGACAATTTTCATCCATTATAAACAAAACTCTCATTAACCATTTCTTGACCATATATCTTGTTAATATATTTCTACATGGCTTTCAACTTAAAAGATTACGGTGCTTGTTATAATTTGCCTTGTTCCCTAGAACTTATTTTTTCACTAAAGTTTTTAACTTAACCACATACAAGTTATTTTTTGTAAGGATCTATTTGTATATGCCCAGGTATGTAAGTATAACCATAGGTAGATGTATGACTTGGTATGCAGAGATGATCACATATGTAATATATATGTTTATATATTAATTTTTTTTTTGAGATGGAGTCTCGCTCTGTTGCCAGGCAGGAGTGCAGTGGTGCAATGTTGGCTCCCTGCAACCTCTATCTCCCAAGTTCAAGTAAATCTCCTACCTCAGCCTCTGGAGTAGCTGGGACTATAGGCACTCACCACCACGCCCTGCTAATTTTTGTATTTTTAGTAAAGATGGGGTTTCACCATGTTAGCCAGGGTGGTCTTGATCCCTTGATCTCATGATCCACTCGCCTCAGTCACCCAAAGTGCCGGGATTACACGTGTGAGCCACCGCATCTACCTTATTAATATGTTAATTTTTATTTATATTCTATACAATCTCCCCAAAGGATTTGAGGCAGTCAGCTTATTATACAAAGCTTCATCCTGAACTAAAAATAAAAACAACTGGTGCGCAAAGAAGAATCATCCACTAACAGAGATATATGAACTCTAATTTGGGGCTGGGGCAGGGATCTAACTTCCACATGTTTCAAGCATTATAAAACCCAAAGAGAATACAGACCCTAAAAACTGCATATATGAAAGAACTACTAAATAAAAAGCATGTTTTGAAAAAGCACATCTTACTTGAACATAAATAATGACATCCCACAGTCCCTTGAGCAATTTTATTTCTTTGCGACATTGCTTCATTTGTTTGTACTCTGGAAGAGCCACTTCAAAAAGATGAGTAGATTCTTGCATCTGCAACATTTCTTCTTCTAATACCTCAAGCTCTTGATTTGCCTAAGGAGAGAACATACACACTTCCATACAAACTGCCAGAGAAAGCAAAGACATGCAGTTCTGTAGCTCTGGTTATCTTGACATTTCATTCTTTGATTTTTAAAGGGAAAATACAAAGAAACCTGCAGTATAATTTTTGGTGAAATGTCGAAAGCTTTAGAAGAGCAAGCACAGCTACTCAAAAAGTGAGAATAGACTAATACAAAACACAATAATTTTAACAATATTCTCCCTATGCACTTATTTTAGCAAATTTCTTCTGCATCAGATTTCTCTGAATACAATTTTTCCTCTTGGTTTTTGTACCAAGAGCAGGGGAATTTGCTGAAGAACAAAAGGTGGGGCTCTAGAAACATCCACTTAAGAATAAGTTGTCTTTTTAGTAATGACTTCGTTTATTTAAAAAAATACTTTCAGATTTTAAAAATACCCTTCAGATTATCAATAATATCAAATGCACTCAACGTAATTTGTGAAATAAAGCACAAAGCTAAAAACACAGCTCAGTGTGAAAACATCACCATATGACTATCTTCACCAAGGTTCACTTATATACCCCATCTACATAGAACTGTTTACATTTTACACCAAATATAAATGCTGACACATTCTTTCATGATAAACTTTTTTTTTTTTTTTGAGACTGAGTCTTGCTCTGTCGCCCAGGATAGAGTGCAGTGGCATGATCTCAGTTCACTGCAACCTCTGCCTCCTGGGTTCAAGTGATTCTCCTGCCTAGCTTCCTGAGTAGCTGGGATTACAGGTGCGTGCCACCACACCTGGCTAATTTTTGTATCTTTAGTAGAGACAGGCTCACCACGTTGGTCAGGTTGGTCTCAAACTCCTCACCTTGTGATCCACCAGCCTCGTCCTCCCAAAGTGCTGGGATTATAGGCATGAGCCACTGTGTCTGTTTTTTTCTTTAATTAACAAAATGGCACTATGTTTACACAGTAAACGTTCAAGGTGTTCAGAAGTGTTTGCAAGGCAGGAAAGCAATCCTTCGGGTTCACTCTCATTCTTCTGGATGCTGTTTCTGTAATTCCCAATTCTGTGCTCAAGCTGCTCTTGCTTGATTGATCAAGTTTAGACAATATACTAGGTTACAATTCAATTTGCAAAAGAAGGATTTGACTTTGTTTTTCCACTCTCTTTTCTCCCATCCTCCTCCCAAGATCCAACAATCATACTGCTTTAGTTTCTCTGAAGTTTAAATACCTATACTTAATGCTTTTTGTGTTCCATCAACCTTCAACTCTCTTTTTTTTTTTTTTTTTTTTTTTTGAGACAGATTCTTGCCCTGTCACCAGGATCCAGACTGGAGTGCAGTGGTGCGATCTCAGCTCACTGCAATCTCCATCTCCTGGGTTCAAGCAATTCTCCTGCCTCAGTCTCCCGAGTAGCTGGGACTACAGGTGCGCACCACCATGCCCAGCTAATTTTGTATTTTAGTAGAGACAGGGTTTCACCATGTTGGCTAGGATGGTCTTGATCTCTTGACCTCATGATCTGCCCGCCTTGGCCTCCCAAAGTGCTGAGATTACAGGCATGAGCCACCACAATCGGCCATCAGCTCTTTTTTCAATGACAAATAAAAACTGTATATATTTATCATGTACAACATGATGCTTTGAAATATCCATTCCCTTTAAAAACTGGCACAAGACAAGGATGCCCTATCTCACCACTCCTATCCAACATAGTATTGGAAGTTCTGGCTAGGGCCATCAGGCAGGAGAAAGAAATAGAGAGGATTTGAATGGGAAGAGAGGACATCAAATTGTCCCTGTTTGCAGATGACATGACGGTATATTTAGAAAACCCCATTATCTCAGCCCAAAATCTCCTTAAGCTCATAGGCAACTTCAGCAAAGTCTCAGGATACAAAATCAATGTACAGAAATCACAAGCATTCCTATACACCAATAGTAGACAAATAGAAAGCCAAATCATGAGTGAACTGCCATTCACAATTGCTACAAAGAGAATAAAATACCTAGGAATGCAACTAACAAGGGATGTGAAGGACCTCTTCAAGGAGAACTACAAATCACTGCTGAAGGAAATGAGAGAGGACACAAACAGATGGAAAAACATTCCACGTTCATAGTTGGGAAGAATCAATATCATGAAAATGGCCATACTGTCCAAAGTAATTTACAAATACAATGCTATCCCTATCAAGCTACCATTGGCTTTCTTCACAGAATTGGAAAAAACTACCTTAAACTTCGTATGGAAACAAAAAAGAGCCCGTATAGCCAAGACAATCCTAAGCAAAAAAACACAGCTGGAGGCATCATGCCACCTGACTTCAAACTATACTACAAGGCCACAGTAATCAAAACAGCATGGTACTGGCACCAAAACAGAGATATAGACCAATGGAATAGAACAGAGGCCTTGGAAAGAAAGTCACACAACTACAACCATCTGATCTTTGACAAACCTGACAAAAACAAGCAATGGGGAAAGGATTCCCTGTTTAATAAATGGTGTTGGGATAACTGGCTAGCCATATGCAGAAAGCTGAAATGGGATCCCTTCCTTACACCTTATACAAAAATTAACTCTAGATGAATTAAAGCTTTAAGCATGATGCCTAACACCATAAAAACTCTAGAAGAAAACCTAGGTAATATCATTCAGGACATAGGCAAGGATTTCATGACTAAAACACCAAAAGCAATGGCAACAAAAGCCAAAATAGACAAATGGGATCTAAATAAACTTAAGAGCTTCTGCACGGCAAAAAAAAACTATCAATGGACTGAACCAGCAACTCACAAATGGGAAAAAATGTCTGCAATCTACCCATCTGACAAAGGGCTAACATCTAGAATCTACACAGAACTTAGAAAAATTTACAAGAAAAAAACAAACAATCCCATCAAAAAGTGGGTGAAGGATATGAACAGACACTTTTCAAAAGAAGACATTTAGGCAGCCCACAAACATGAGAAAAAGCTTATCATCATTGGTCATTAGGGAAATGCAAATCAAAAACACATTGAGATACCACCTCATGCCAGTTAGAATGGCAATCATTAAAAAATCAGGAGACAACAGATGCTGGAGAGGATGTGGAGAAATAGGAACATTTTTACATTGTTGGTGGTAGTGTAAATTAGTTTAACCATTGTGGATGACAGTGCGGCAATTCCTTAAGGATCTTGAAATAGAAATACCATTTGACCCAGCAATCTCATTACTGGTTATACACCCAAAGGATTGTAAATTATTCTGTTATAAAGACACTTGCACACGTATGTTTATTGTGGTACTGGTTCACAATAGGAAAGACTTGGAACCAACCCAAATGCCCATAAATGATAGACTGGAACAAGAAAATGTGGCACATATACACTATGGAATACTATGCAGCCATAAAAAAGGATGAGTTCATGTCCTCTGCAGGGACATGGATGAAACTGGAAACCATCATTCTCTGCAAACTGACACAAGAATGGAAAACCAACCACCACATGTTCTGATTCATAAGTCAGTATTGAACAATGAGAACACACAGACATATGGAGGTGAACATCACACACTGGGCTTAGGGGGAGGAGGGCTGGGGAGGAATAGCAGGGGGTGGGGGGATTGGGGAGGGATAGCATTAGGAGAAATAACTAATATAGATGACGGGGCAATGGATGCAACAAACCGCCACCATGGCACATGCATACCTATGTAACAATCCTACATGATCTACACATGCACCCTAGAACTTAAAGTATAATAAATGAATTTTTAAAAAAAATAAAGAAAAGAAAAATCTATACATTGTGAGGTTGGGAACACGCCTACAATCCCAACACTTTAAGAAGTCACAGTGGGTGGATTGCTTGAGTCCGGGAATTTGAGACCAACCTGAGCAATGTGGCAAAACCCCATCACATTAAAATTACAAAAAAAAATAGCTGGGCACAGTAGCATGTACCTATAGTTCCAGTTACTCGGGAGGCTGAGGTAAGAGAATGACCTGAGCCCAGGGAAGGCTGAGGCTGCAGTGAGCTGAAATCGCGCCACTGCACTACAGCCTGGGAAATCAGAGTGAGACCCTGTCTCAAAAAAACCAAAACAAAACAAAAAATCTATGCATTGTGAAATGGCTCTATAGAGCTAATTAATATATGTATTACCTCACATACCCCATCATCTCACATTTTTTATGGTGAGAACATTTAAAATCTCAGCCATTTTCAAAATACAATATATTGCTATTAACTCTAGTCACCATGTTGTACAAGAAGTCTTGTGAACTTTTTCCTCCTAACTAAAATTTTCTATCCTTGCCTAACATCTCCCAACCCCAACTCTGTCTCTTCATTCCTACTATGTAAAGAAGAGTATTAGCACCCTGCTTTCATGTTTACAAATTATATCTTCACAAACAAGAACTGCAATTCTTTGACTTAGTTTTAAAATGTTTTATGAAACATTTTATACACATAACAGGATCTATGCATTTGTTCCCCATCTAGCCTAACAAATATGACTAATAACTTTTAATACCTTTTTCAATTTTATCCCTATTTTTCCTGCTACAAATTTAACCACAAAACCTAAACTTTTAATAGTCTAATTTTTATAATATTTTCACATTAATGTACTAAGTGCTAAATGTTAAAGTTGGTTTTTGAAATGTATATACTTGTATACATTTCAATTGATATTTATGTTCATCTATATATTCACAATAATGTGTGTAAAGTGTGTTCATTCCTCTACTTCACAATACTATATTATATGAATATACCACAATTTGTTTCTTTACTTCTAACAGTCATTTTGGTTTTTCCAGTGTTTCACCATTATTACTAATGCTACTAGAAATTTTCATATTCCCTATTGTATAGTATTTTATGTAGAGTTTTAATTATTCTTTTATTAGGTTAAAAATGTCTTCTAGGTGTTTCTATCATGTATGAATGTTGAATGATACCTAAAGTTTTTGAATTTCTTAATATGATTTTTTTCTTCCTAATCTGTTAATGCAGTTAATTAATTTGCTAAAGGTAAGGGAAGTGTAGTTTCCTGAAATAAACCCAACTTCTTAATAAATTGGTATAATTTGATTGTTTTGTTTAGTATGTTTATATCTATATATACATGAGAAACAATGATCTGTATTTTTTCTTTCTCATACTATCCTTGTATAAAAATCAGACGTGCTTCATGAAATAATTTTTGAGTGTTCATTCTTCTTCAGGTTCCTAGAATCATGTGAATGAGATCTGTTTAGATTCACCTGTAAAGCCATCAGGGCTTCTTCACCTCTCTGTTGGACAATTTTTTGTTTTTTAGCTACTAGTTACTATTTTTTTATTTTACTACTGGCTAAGTTTGAATAGTTACCTGAGTACTCAGATTTACTGAGACAGTTTTGGTAAATTATATTTTTCCAACAATTTATCCATTTTAAGTTTTTAAGTTTCATAATAGTGCTCTATATTTTTGAATGTCTATTTCTGTACAATCATTCCCTATTTTATTCTAATATTGTTAATTTTGTTTCTGTTTTTCCCTTGATTTCACTGGATGTTTGTCTATAGAGCTAGTCTTTTCTAAGAACCAAATTTGGCATTGTTTGCTTGGAGTATAAGTAGAGTTATAACTAGTTATTCATCACTATAAATAGAGTTATTTTAGTGATGGTTTACTGGTGGTAAATACATTTTTGTTTACCCGAAATATCTTGATTTCACTGTCATTGAGATACAATTTTTCCCAGTAGAATTAAAAGACATCATCCACTACCTTCTGGCTGCCATTGTTGCTCATGAGAAGTATGCGCTTAACCTAATCATCATTTGGAACAGGTGACCAGTCTTTTCTATCTGGTTACTTTGAAAATCTTTTTGCTTTAGGTATTCTGCAGTTCGCTGTGATGTGTCTAGATGCAGTCTTTATATTTCTCCTGGCTGGGATTCGGTCAGTTTCCTGAATCTATTGATTCATGCTTTGACCAGTATATTAGTCACAGTTCTCCAGAAAGATAGAACCAATAGGATAAAATAAATAAACATACAAGGGAAATTTTATTAGGAGTATTGGCTCACAATAAGCCATCTGCAAGCTGGAAACCCAGATGCCAGTAGTGTGGCTCAGTCCAAGTTCACAGGCAGCAGAAACAGGAAAGCTGATAGTGTAATCCTCAGTCTGGGGCCAAAGGCCTGAGAACCAGATGCTGGGGGTGAGGAGCTGTAGGTTCAAGTCCTGGAGTCCTAAGTCCAGGGACACTGGAATTCTGATGTCCAAGACCAGAAGAAGGTATTCCATTTCCAGGGGAGACAACGAATTTGCCTCTCCTCTGCCTTTTTCTTCTATCTGGGCCCCCAGCCAACTGGACAGTGCCCACCGGCACTGCGAGTGGATCTTCCCCACTGTGTCCATCAACTCACAAACCAGTCTCTACTGTATCCTCACAGACACACCCAGAAATAATGTTTTACCAGCTCTGTAGGTATCCCTTCATCCAGTCAAGTTGACACCTAAATTTAACCATCACAACCATTCCTTTGAAAGTCTCAGCTATTGTCTTGCAGACTGCATTCTGTTCATTCTTACATGAAGTACAAGTAGAAGAGCTGGATGGCATTCTAACTTCTGTGTGTCTCTTACGCTCTTTTATATTTTCCATGTCCTTACACCTATGCCTGCATTCTATGTGCTTTCTTCCAATGTAATTTGCATTTCACTAATTCTCTGTCCAATTTTAACGAGCTCTTTAACACATCTGCTGAGTTGCTTTTTGTTTTTCACAACTGTATTTTTCACTTCCATAAGTATTTGGCCCTTTTTCAAATTCAGCTGATCACTGCTGATAGTCTCAAAGCTGAGAACTTGCTCATTTTTATCAATGTTATCTTTTATTTTCTTCTATATCTGAAGCTTTGTATGGATCTCTATCTGTGGTTTCTTTCAACTGACTCTTATGCATAATGGTGTTTATTGTTTTACTGTGGACTCTTATGTGACTCAACTTAATCTGTTGGACCCCCTGAAGAGACTGAATGAGCGTACTTTTTTCCAGAGATGATTTAGCTTTACTTCCACTAGTTGCTAGAAAGAGGTACTTATAACCATTTCAATTTCCTGGCTTAGACATTCCTTAATCATAGGGTTAGTATAAAACTGGATCATAGACCCTTGTGAGAACAGGAATATGTTTACAAACTCCCAAAGTATCCTTTTCTTGATTTTTCATCCTACTTTGAGCATTAGTGAAGACCCACAGCAATCTCACAGGCTTCCTTTGCAGGCTGTAGACCTTCCCTAGCCCAGTCTCCAATGAGGGCATCACCCTTAAGAGCATCTTCTAGTTCCCCATGAGAAACTTCATCTCATAGTTCTAGACTTCTGATATTTTCATTGTCACTACAGCAGCACAGGCCTCTGCATTTGTCTCTACTTTTTCTTGCCCTTTAGATATTTGTCTTATGTCCTTGTAAGCTCAACAACAGATTAAAAATTATACATTTGTAAATACATATTCAGTATCTGTTTTACAAAAGAGAACTTTAAAAAATGTCTGGTCTACCATAATCCCCAAAGCCAATTTCCCTTTGATTTATTTTTAGTCCTTTTTTTGCCTATTACTTATACTAATTCCATTATTCCTAGAAATATATACCCAGTTATGGCTGGGCACAGTGGCTCATGCTTGTAATCCCAGCACGTTGGAAGGCTGAGGCAGGCAGATCACTGGAGGTCAGGAGTTCAAGACCAGTCTGGCCAATATGATGAAACCCTGTCTCTACTAAAAATACAAAAAATAGGTGGGTGTGGTGGTGTGTGCCTGTGGTCCCAAGCTACTCAGGAGGCTGAGGCAGGAGAATCGCTTGAACCTGGGAGGCAGAGGTTGTAGTGAGCTCAGATCATGCCACTGCACAGAGCCTGGGTGACAGAGTGAGACTGTCAAAGAAAGAAAAGGAACAGAAAAGGAAAGAAAAACAAAAGGAAAACAAAGGAAAGGAAGAAATATCCAATACGATAATTCAGCTGGCTATTATATGGTTACTATATCACTGGCTATGAAGAAATGGAAGCACTTTACCAGGAAATCTCGATTTAATGGGAGAGATTCACTGCACTGTTACCCTTATTCACAGAAGGTCAGTGGTTTCTGTTTTGTGGACTGAGATACCTTCAGGACCAGGTCCACCATACCAGCCCAGAACAAGAATACATGTGCCTTTAGCTGATTCTAACTACACTAACATTAGATATGTCTGAACAAACACACCAAGAACATGACTTCAAGAAAAAGTTCACCCAGCCCTACTACATTCAAAATATCCCTGTAGTTAAAAGCATAAGCATGTCTGACTTTTAAATATGTAACTATATGCTGTTATAGTATAGCATGAACACGATAAAATTCAATAAATAACTGTAGTAAATGTTTACATAGAGCATGTTGGTTAGTCAAGTAAAAACGTTTCCCCATCTACAATCTGTTCAGACCACCTGCAATTTAGACATAATCTTAAAAAAAAAAAAAAAAGATATTAGCATACTCTAACCTACTCCCTTTTCAATGAATATGTTAACCAATTTTCTTCTGCCAAGTGAAAGAGGCAACATGATGCTATAGAATAGTGTTTTCTGAGTAAGTTTAAAGCAATTAAATCTAAATTCAAGCCAAAATGTAGGAGAGGTAAGGGCTCTGTCAGCTGCACCTGGCTAAGGAGCAAAGACTACCTCCAGCATTAAGTGAAATCAAGGTGACAGGCTAGATGAGCAACTCATAAATGTGCCCAGCTCCTGAAACTAAACTTCACACAATTATTTTCTTATTATGGGTGCTAAGTTCCTAGAGAAACAAAGACATGATTTTTCTAATAAAAATTTAAAATGTATTTTCATGTGTTCTATGAATTACCATTTGGATTCTTCACCCACCATATTCATTCATATAGTCAACTATAATAAAGTACAATTATTCATTATAAACCAGGATTGAATGACTCAATAATTTTCATGTCCAGGGTTAAGAATAAGTTATGGGCTTCCCTGACTATGGTTAAAAGTTATGAGAAAAAGCACCACAAGAGAAGGTGTATAGTAGTTAAAATTTCTGATTAAAAAAAAGTTTAGATAGCCAGGATGGTAATCCTAGTTCTGTCACCTATACAAATCTGCAAGAAATTACTTACTTACACAAGTTTTTATTTGAAATAGGAAAATATAAGCCATATCACAGAGACACTGTAAGAATTAAAAAGTGATAATGTAAGTCATATGCTTCATGAAATTCTTGATATATAGTAAGTGTTCAAAAAATAGTAGTAGTTGTTATTCTCTCTAGTATGATTACTATGATGACTGTGATGGTTAATACTAAGTGTTGATTTTTGGGAACTGTCTAAACGAAGCTTCTCCGGAGTGCAGATACCACCATCAAGTGAGACAGAACCAGAGCGATATCAACATTTCCAAGCGAGGTACTGGTTTTGTTTTAAAGGGACTGGTTAAGCAGCAGGATTAACCCCCAGAAAAGGCAGTGAAAGAGCCCAAAGGCATCCAGCCGAAGCAAGGTGGGGCACTGCCCCACCTGGAAAGTGTACCAGGCATGGAGGATCGGGGGGCATCACCTCCTTGGTTCTCTGAATTTGACACAACAATTCACTCCAAGACTTCAGCAGCACACAGACTAGGAAAACGCCGCCTTGCTGAGAACCACTCAGAGTCACAGACCCAGGCGACAGCCCAGGAAAGCAGCTCTGGCCAGACCAGTGCCTTGTTAGCACAGACCAGAGCAGAGATTTGGACTAATACTGAGAAAGCCTGCAAAAAGGAACTGTCCATCCCACAGAAGGGAGAGTTGAAAGCAGGGAGGGGAATACAACCGGACAGGCCCCTTCCCCACAAGATCCAGCAACCAGAGTCCCTCTCCCAGGAGAGTTTCACAGTTAACACATCCTCCACCTGGGAACAGTAGACCTGGCAGAAAGAAAGAGCCCATCATTGGGAAGTCGGGGCTAACCCCACCAGTAAGGAAACCAGGCAAAGAATAAACAGCAGCCTGGCTGAGACTGAGCCCAGCAGTGCCTCCACAGGCAGACAATGGACAAACTGTCTCAAGTGGCACACTGACACCAGCATCTAAAAAAAAAAAAACCCTCATACAGGAGAAATAATCCCAACTTAGAAAGGACATCCACCCAGAGAAGATAGGAAGAAACCAGCTCAAAAAGGATGAAAACATCCAAGTCCAGAACGCCTCTCTTCCCCAGAGAGATCACAATGACTCACTAACATGGCAACAAAACAGGTCAGAAAACGATTTTGACGAGCTGACAGAAGCAGTCATCAGAAGATAGATAGTAACAAACTTCTCTCAGTTAAAATAACATGTTTTAACCCAATGCAAAGAAACTAAGAACTTTGAAAAAAGATTAGATGAAATGCTAACTAGAATAACCAGCCAAGAAAATAACATAAACGACTTGATGGAGCTGAAAAACACAAGAACTTTGTGAAGCATACACAAGTTTCAACAGCTGAATTGATCAAGCAGAAGAAAGGATATCAGAGATAAAAGATCAAATCAATGAAATAAAAAGGCAAAAAAAGAGAAAAAAGACTGAAAAGAAATGAACAAACCCTCCAACAAATACAGAATTATGTGAAAAGACCTAATCTACGCTTGATCGGTATACCTGAAAAGGACAGGGAAAATGAATCCAAGCTGGAAAACACTCTTCAAAATATTATCCAGAAAGCAGGCCCACATTCAAATTCAAGAAATACAAAGAACACCACAGAGATACTCCTCAAGAAGAACAACCCCAAGGCACATAATTGTCAGATTCACCAGGGTTGAAATAAAGGAAAAAGTGCTAAGGGAAGCCAGAGAGAAAGTTCGGGTAACCCACAAAGGAAAGCCCATCAGACTCACAGCAGATCTCTTGGCAGAAACCCTACATGATGGTAAAGAGTGGGTACCAATATTCAGGATCCTTAAAGAAAACAGCTTTCAACCCACAGTCAAATATCTAGCTAAACTAAGCTTCATAAGTGAAGGAGAAATAAAATCCTTTACAGATAAGAAATTACTGAGAGATTTCATCGCCACCAGTCCTGCCTTACAAGAGCTCCTGAAGGAAGCAACAAACACAGAAAAAAAAATCCAGTACCAGCCACTGCAAAAATGAAGCAAATGGTAAAGACCAAAGATGCAAAGAGGAAACTGCATTGATCAACAGGCAAAACAAACAACCAGTAACAAAATGGCAGGATCAAATTCACACATAACAGTATTAGCATTAAATGTAAATGGCCTAAATGCCCCAATCAAAAGACACAGACTGGCAAACTAGGTAAAAAGTCAGAGCCCATCAGTGTGCTATATTCGGGAGACACATCTCACAAACAAAGACACACACAGACTCAAAATAAAGTGACAGAAGATCTACCAAGCAAATGGAAAGCAAAAAAAAGCAGGGGTTGCAATTTTAGACTCTGATAAAATCAACTTTAAACCAACAAAGATCAGAAGAGACAAAGAAGGACACTACATCATGGTGAAAGGATCAATACAACAAGAAGAGCTAACTATCCTAAGTATATATGCACCCAATACAGGAATGCCCAGATACATTAAGCAAGTTCTTAATGACTTATGAAGAGACTTAGACTCTCGCACAATAATAATGGGAGACTTTAACACTCCACTGTCAACATTAGACAGATCAACAAGACAGAAAATCAGCGAGGATACATAGGACTTGAATGCAAAGCCGGAACAAGCAGACCTAATAGACATCTACAGCACTCTCCACCCCACAGCCACAGAACATATATTTTTCTCAGCACCACATTGCACTTACTCTAAAATTGACCACATAATTGGAAGTAAATCATTCCTCAAAAAATGCAAAAAAACAGAAATCATAACAGTCTCTCATACCACAGTGCAATCAAATTACATCTCAGGATTAAGAAACTAACTCAAAACTGCACAACTTCAAGGAAACCAAACAACTGGTTCCTGAATGGTGACTGGATAAACAATGAAATGAAGGCAGAAATAAAGATGTTCTTCGAAACCAATGAGAATGAGGACACAACATACAAGAATCTCAGGGACACATTTAAAGCAGTGTCTAGAGGGAAATTTATAGCAGTAAATGCCCACATGAAAAACAAGGAAAGATCTAAAATCGACACCCTATCATCAAAATTGAAAGAGCTAGAGGAGCAAGATAAAAAAAACTCAAAAGCAAGCAAAAGATAAGAAATAACTAAGATCAGAGCAGAACTGAAGGAGATAGAGACACAAAAAAACCATTCAAAAAATCCATAAATCCAGGAGCTGGTTTTTTGAAAAGATCAACATAATAGACCACTAGCCAGATTAATAAAAAGGAAAAGAGAGAAGAATTGAATAGATGCAATAAAAAAAGATAAAGGGGAGATCACTACCAATTCCTCGGAAATACAAACTACCATCAGAGATTACTACAAGCAACTCTATGCACATAAACCAGTAAATATGGAGAAATAGATAAATTCTTAGACACTTGCACACTCCCAAGACTAAGCCAAGAAGAAGTTGAAACCATGAATAGACCAATAACAAGGTCTGAAGTCAAGGCAGCAATTAACAGCCTACTGACCAAAAAAAGTCCACATCAAGATGGGCTCACAGTTGAATTCTACCAGACATACAAAGAGGAGCTGGTACCAATCCTGTTGAAACTATTCCAAACAATAGAAAAACCAGGACTGCTCCCTAACTCTAAGAGACTAACATCATCCTGATACCAAAATCTGGCAGAGACATAGCTAAAAAAGAAAACCACAGGCCAATATCCAAGATGAACAAAGATGCAAAAATCTTCAATAAAATACTGGCAAACCGAATCCAACAGCACATCAAAAAGCTTATCCATCACAATCAAGGAGGCTTCATTCTGGGGATACAAGGCTGGTTCAACATCTGCAAGTCTATAAATGTAATTCACCACATAAACGGAACCAAAGACAAAAACCACATGATTATCTCAATAGATGCAGAGAAGGCCTTTGACAACATTCAACAGCCCTTTATGCTAAAAACTCTCAATAAACTAGATATCAATGGAATATATCTCAAAACAATAAAAGCTATTTATGACAAACCCACAGCCAATATCATACTGAATGGGCAAAAATTAGAAGCATTCCCTTTACAAACTGGCACTAGACAAGGATGCCCTCTCTCACCACTCCTATCCAACATAGTATTGGAAGTTCTAGCCAGAGCAATTAGGCAAGAAAAAGAAATAAAATGTATTCATTTAGGAAAGGAGGAAGTCAAACTGTCTCTACTTGCAGACGACATGACTGTATATTAAGAAGATCCCATCATCTCAGCCCTAACTCTCCTTAAGCTGATAAGCAACTTCCGCAAAATCTAAGGATACAAAATCAATGTGTAGAAATCACAAGTATTCCTATACACCAGTAACAGACAGAGAGCCAAATCAAGAACGAACTCCCATTCACAATTGCTACAAAGAAAAAAAAAATCTAGGAATACAACTAACAAAGGAGGTAAAAGATCTCTTCAAGGAGAACTACAAAAAACTGATCAAGGAAATAAGAGAGAATACAAATAGATGCAAAAACATTCCATTCATGATTAGGAAGAATCGATATTGTGAAAATGGCCATACTGCCCAAAGTAATTTATAGATTCAATGGTATCCCCATCAAGTTACCACTGGCCTTCTTCACAGAACTGTGAAAAAAACACTTTAAATTTCATATGAAACCAAAAGAGAGCCCACACAGCCAAGACAACCCTAAACAAAAAGAACAAAGCTGGAGGCATCACGCTGCCGGACTTCAAACTATACTACAAGGCCACAATAATCAAAACAGTATGGTACTGGTACCAAAACAGAAATATAGACAAATGGAACAGAACAGAGGCCTCGGAAGCAACGTCACAAGTCTATAACCATTTGATCTTTGACAAACCAGACAAAAACAAGCAATGGGGAAAGGATTCCCTGTTTAATAAATGGTGTTGGGAAAACTGGCTAGCCATATGCAGGAAGCTGAAACTGGACCTCTTCCTCACACTTTATACAAAAATTAACTCCAGATGGATTAAAGATTTAAAGGTAAGAACACTATAACAACCCTAGAAGAAAATCTAGGCAAAACCATTCAGGATATAGGCAGAGACAAGGACTTCACGACTAAAACACCAAAAGCAATGGCAACAAAAGCCAAAATAGACAAATGGTACCTAACTAAACTTAAGAGCTTCTGCACAGCAAAAGAAACAATCATTAGAGTAAACTGGCAACTAATAGAATGGTAAAAATTTTCACAATCTACCCATCAGACAAAGGGCTAATATACAGAATCTACAAAGAACTAAAACAGATTTACAAGAAAAAAACAAACCCATTCAAAAGTGGGCAAAGGACATGAACAGATACTTTTCAAAAGACGACAAATATGTGGCCAACAAACATATGAAAAAATGCTCATCATCACTGGTCATTAGAGAAACACAAATCAAAACCACATTGAGATACCACCTCATGCCAGTTAGAATGGATATCATTAAAACATCTGGAGACAACAGAAGCTGGAGAGGATGTGGAGAAAAAGGAACACTTTTACACTGTTGGGAATGTAAATTAGTTCAACCATTGTGGAAGACAGTGTGCCAAGTCCTCAAGGATCTAGAAATAGAAATTCCATTTGACCCAGCAATCCCATTACTGGGTATATAACCCAAAGGATTATAAATCTTTCTGTCATAAAGACACATGCATACATAGGTTCACTGCAGTGCAGTTTACAATAGCAAAGACCTGGAACCAACCCAAATGCCCATCGATGATAGACTGGACAAAAAAAAATGTGGCACATATATACCATGGAATACTATGAAGCCATAAAAAACAATGAGTTTGTGTCCTTTGTAGACACATGGATGAAACTACAAACCATCATTCTCAGCAAACTGACACAAGAACAGAAAACCAAAAACCCCATGTTCTCACTCATAGGCAGGTGCTGAACAATGAGAACACTTGGACACAAAGAGGGGAGCATCACACACTGGGGTCCGTTGAGGGGGAGATACAGGAGGGATAGTGAGAGGGAGGGTGGGGGAGGAATAACGTGGGGAGAAATGTGAGGTATAAGTGGTGGGGGGATGGTGGCAAACCACTTTGTCATTAATGTACCTATGCAACAATCTTGCATGATCTGCACATATATCCCAGAATCTAAAGTATGATATATATAATATATATATAATATATTATATAATATATAATATATATATAATATATATATATTATATTATATTATATATATATTATATATAATATAATATATATAAAATATAAAATATATATAATATATAATATATATAATATATAATATATATAATATATATATTATATATAGAGAGAGAGAGAGAGAGAGAGAGAGTCAGTCAACTTGATTGGATTGAAGGATACAAAGTAGTGTTCCTGGGTATGTCTGTGAGGGTGTTGTCAAAGGAGATTAACATGAGTCAGTGGACTGGAAGAGGCAGACCCACCTGCAATCTGGGTGGGCACCATCTAAGCTGCCAACACAGCTAGGATAAAAGTAGACAGAGGAATGTGAAAGGACTATGGATGAGTCTTTCTGGCCTCCATCTTTCTCCCGTACTGGTGCTTCCTGTCCTCGAACATTGGAGTCCAAGTTCTTCCACTTTTGGGCTCTTGGACCTAAACCAGTGGTTTGCTAGGGACTCTCAGGCCTTTGGCCACAGACTAATGGCCACACTGTTGGCTTCCCTGCTTTTGAGATTTTGGGACTCAGATTGGCTTCCTTGCTCCTCCGCTCAGAGATGGCTGATTGTGGGACTTTGTCTTGTCATGGTGTGAGTCAACAGTCCTTAATAAACTCCCTTTCATATATCCATCTATCCTATTAGTCCTGTCCTTCTAGAGAACCCTAATACAATGATGATGACGGCCTGGAGAGGCATGATTTGGAATACAATACAATTTACTTGGGGGAAAACTGCTTATAACTGGGTTTTAAATAATTCCTGTAACAGCTAAACGAAGGCAGTATTTTGTGTCTAAACTTATATTTTTTAAAGTGTCTACTGTAATGCACACAAGATATTTGAAATCTATATTACCTTATCAAGCGCTGTGTATGGATTTTCTGCATTAAATCCAAGAGGGGCATAGCGTCTGAATCTCTCTCTGAACTCTGCCTGCTTTCCCTAATTAGTGGGGAAAAAAAAACAACAAAGTGAATTACAAACAAATCCTTCAATTATCCTTATAAAACCTTTCTTAAAGCAAAAACTTGGTAACTAGCTTACATCAAACAAAATACATTTTTTCCTTATAAGAGTGACTTCGGCATTATGGAGGGGTGAGACTTCATGTCTGACAGTTGCTGCTATCTTTTTGGTAGTTTCCCACCTTTCAGGTAATTCCTGCAAAAGCAAAGGTATAAATGGGAAATTACTTCAATTCCTAAAACAAATCAACCCTATAGGATTAAATTACTCTAATTTCTTTTTTTTTTTCCCCTCTTGAGACAAGACCTGACCCTATCCCCTAGGATGGAATGCAATGGCATGATCTCAGCTTACTGAAACCTTCACCTCCTGGGTTCGAGCAATCCTCCCACTTCAGCCTCCTGAGTAGCTGGAACTACAGGCATGCACTACCACGCCTGGCTACTTTTTCCATTTTTTGTAGAGATGGTTTCACCATGTTGCTCAGGCTGGTCTTGAACTTGGGAGCTCAAGCGATTCACCTGTCTGACTCCCAAAATGCTTGGATTATAGGCATGAGCAACCATATCCAGGTGAATGATTGTAATTTCTTTACACTAACCTATGACGTCTTTTCATTCTAATGTAATGAATTTATCCAAAAAAAAAAAAAAAAAAGATGAAAGTGATGAAAAGGCTTCGAACTAGGGCTGATTCACCTGGCACTGCTGGGTTCAGAACACCAAAGCATGTACCAAAATTGTTCTCATCTCAGAATCCATGGAAATCTTTTCAAAATAAACATTAATCTCCCAATTTTTCTTGCTGCTGTGGGAATAAAATTAAAATGCTCTGGAAATGACTTTGCTGATCTCTAACAATTAGAAATGGAAGCCAACCAAGTTAAGTAGTTTGGCAGGTGAAAAAAAAATGCTTTGAAAATGGTGGGGCAAGGATGAAAATGTGAATCAATCACATCCTCTGCTTTTCTCTAGCTCTCAAAGCTCTGTACGTTCTCCTCCTTGTTGGAGCATTGAGGTTGGGTTTATTTTAGGTGACTAGGATTTTTTGAAGGGAGAAGAGGCAAAGGGAAGAAAGGTTAATTCCTACTCTATGTAGGACAAAAGACACAATAAATAGTTCAGGTACCAACTCAACTCTGCTCTCCCTGCCTACAATGCAAATAGGACAAAAGCAAGTTACTTTCTTTGAGAAGCCATGCATGGGGCATAACTACCATTGAAAAGCATTTCTTGTGTCCCTGCTAACAAAGCATTGTTCCTCTGGGTCATCTCCTGGGAAACTGAAATTGTTTTGTCATACAAAACCACCCATAGTGATGGAACTCTACTTCTTTAGCTGAAGTGCAAAATTCAAAGGTTCTAAAGACTATTTTGTAACCCTCAATAAATATTTAATAAATGATTCAGTAACTGCCAATTATGAAGAACGCACTGTGCTAAGTCTAAATACTATATGAGTGGTGAACAGGGTGCTAAAAGGTAAAACACATTCTCTGACTTTAATTGTTTTACAGTCTATCAGAGTGAGCGAGAGTCACAAACAATATTGTACACAACAGAATGTCTATCAGGAGGTCTATGTGTTATGGAACCAAAACAGTTGGGAGATAACATGGTGTCATGACAGGAATACCAAACCAGCTCAGGAACTAAGGGACCTGGGCTCTAAACCCCCTTTTCCTTCCCTCTGTGGCTTCTCATCAAAATTCTGCATCCTCCTCTGTACAGACAGAGTCTCACTTTGCATTTCCAATTCCATTCCATGGAGCCTAAGTATTGCATGGAGTCCCTTCAGAGGCCATGGCCGGGAAGCCAGGAAGAAATCACATCCATGAACTCAGGCTCCCTTATCCCTCTTCAAACATAATGGACCTGCTTTATATTTGGGGATTCCAAACCAGTTTTTACTTGAAAAAAATAAATTTTCTTGAAACTCAAAGGATCGGATGATCTCCAAAGCCTCATTAAGTCATATGATCCAAGCAAGGATGAGGTAACACTGAAATTGAGCCTCAACAAAATGACTAGGTTTCAACAGGCAGAGATTAGGGTGAGATCCCTTGACGTATGATGACCAATACAGGACAGCATGAGTGTGTCAGCTCTTATGGAAGCTGGACCGCTTTTGGGAAGTTAGGCGCAGTTAGTGAAGGTTTCTGAGCAGAAAAGGGCCTGGATAAATCCTGTAGATTAGAATACTCATCTTGTTTCAGAGTATATTGTGGGTGGGGTGTGAAAAGGAATGGGATGGATTAAGGAGTAACTGCTGTGGTTGAAGTGAGAAGTAACAAGAATTGAATTAAAATGGGTCTAACAGCAATGGAAAGAGGCAGAAGACTGAAGAGATGGTGCACCAACAGAAAGACCATGGTGCCGGTGTTGAGTTTCCTTGACTTTAAGGAAGTCGTACTGCAACTCTTAGTAGGCACTGCCAGACTTCAGGGTGCTTTCACACAGTACTAAGCATAGACAAGTATTTGCAAAGTGTTATGACTTCTCGAAATAATAAAGGAGAAAATGAAAGTAACTATCACTTAAAGTTGCTTAAATTAAAATAAAATTGGTCCCTGTTACCCTCCAAATATACCATATACTGCCTATGAATCTTATTTTTTCCTCCTGACAAGTCTAAATTACTGATACACAACTAAAATTGTATCCTGCTTTTGAAATGTTGAAAAGCTTAATACTTTCAGTACTACCATCACCTGAAGGAGTGAACACCAAACTTTTATAATACACATTCTGGAGGCCGTGTCTAAAATTCCCTCATCAATTACTTACGTTATGACTACTTTCTCTGTGAGATATAGTTTAAGGTCCAGCATCTGATAAGGAATATATAAATCTTCCTAGAAACATTTATAGTTGCTTCTACTGTAACTGTTTTATCTCTTGGTTTTGGTATGTATCTATCTGTCTAGAACTTGTCATCTTGCTCCATATCTCACTGGACTGCAAGCTCTAAGGACAGTAATGCTTAAATAGAATTTAACAATTCATATACAGTCATTCTTATAGTCTTTATAGTCAAGAGAGCACTTGTAAATACCTGGCGGCATTTAATCCTCACAAAGCAAAATGATAGAATATAAAACAAAACAGCCACTGTGAGAAACAGTTTGGCAATGGCTCAAAAAGTTATACATGGAATTACTGGATTACCCAGCAATTCCACTCCTAGGTGTACTGAAAAGAACTGAAAACAGATATGCAAACAAATATACACCAATGTTCATAGCAGCACTACCGACAATAGCTCAAAGATGGAAACAACCCAAATGTCCATCAACAGACAAGTAGATAAACAAATTGTGGTACAGACATACAATGGAATGTTACTTACCCATAAAAAGAAATGAAATGCCGATACATGCTACAATGTGCATGAACCTTGAAAACATTATACCAAGTGAAAGAGGCCTAACACAATAGGTCAGATATTGCATGATTCCATCTGTATCAACTGTCTAGAATAAGTGAACCCATAAAGGCTGAAAGAGATTGACAATTGCCAAGGGTTGGTGGTTAAGGCTTGGTGGAGCATGGAGGAGGATAACAGGGAGGGACATAGAAGTGGCATGGGATTTCTTTCTGGGAGCGATGAAAATTTCTGGAAGTAGATAGAGGAGGTAGTTGTGCAATGTTGTACTAAATTGTACATTTTTAAGTGGTTAGTTTTATATGTTATCTGAATAGTAAATTTCACCTCAATAAAGAAAAAACAGAAATTGATGGGAGAAATTATAGAGGAATTTTTAAAATGAGGGATCATAAGGCATATTTAAGCAACAAGGAAGTGTGGTCTTAGACATTAACAAATTTGCCAACACAAGCAGAAAAGATGAACTCATACAGTACTTGAAAACAAATCTAAATTTGCATTTTGTGCTCTGACTACTAAACAAGATGAACTAGAATCCAGTGAAAGCTTTTCCGTTAACGTGTCCAACTGATCACAATTGCAAGGTTAAATCTAAGTACGTGTGTGTACACATACACACACACAATTTATAGAATATCAATACTGGCATAGAAAAAGATCATCAATTGTGAAACTGTGGTTCTTTGTTTCAGGTATAATTAAAGAGACTTTGTTATTAAAAAGCTCCCAAATCTTTCCACAGCATGAAAACAGGAGGATGGCATAGAAATCTGTTTAGGCAACACAGTGATTTCCCCATCCAAACTAAGTTTCATTTATTTTTGATGACGATGATGATTTTGAGATGGAGTCTTGCTCTGTCCCCAGGCTGGAGTACAGTGGTGTGATCTCGGCTCACTGCAACCTCCACCTCCTGGGTTCAAATGATTCTCCTGCCTTAGCCTCTTGAGTAGCTGGGATTTACAGGTATGCACCACCATGCCTGGCTAATCTTTTGTGTTTTTAGTACAGATGGGGTTTCACCATGTTGGCCAAGCTGGTCTCGAACTCTGGACCTCAGGTGATCTGCCTGCCTCAGTCTCTCACAGTGCTGGGATTATAGACGTGAGCCACCACACCTGGCCTATTTATTCTTTATTACCATGTCCATGATATGTTTGCAAGACTAGGATGCTTCTCAACTGACAGGTAGTTTTTTTTTGAATGAAAAAAAGTATGGATATATTTCATGTGTGAAAAAGGTAAAACTGAACTCAAAAAAGCAACTTACAGGTTCTTTACAACCTACATAGTTTCTAATAAGGCAGCAGTAGAGCACAGTGGTTAAGAGTAAGTATGTTGTCATAAAACACACCTAGCGTGTGGTAGCTCATGCCTAGAATCCCAGAACTTTGGGAAGCTAAGGCCAGAGGATTCCTTGAGCCCAAGAGTTCAAGACCAGCCTAAGCAGCATAGCAAGTCCATCTCTACAAAAAATTAAAACATTAGCTAGGTGTGGTGACTTGCACCTGTAGTCCCAGCTACTCAGGAAGCTCAGGCAGGAGGATATACTATTTGTGTGACCTTGAGAAAGTTATTAAATCTCTTTCAGTATCAGATTCCTAACCTGTAAAATGAAAACATCAAATGTGTACAGTATAGATTGTTGTAAGGATATTGTAAGACAGTACATGTAAAGTACTTTGCTAAAAAGAGATGCTCAATTTATGGTAATTATGAATATTTCACCTCTGCACTTACCTCTAGCTGAATATAGACTTGCTCAGGCATCTTCTGACCATAGCTTTCCAAGAGGGTGATGGTTTCTTTTAGAGGTTCAAAGAGTTCATCAGTAGCTTTCTGTCGGCTTCTCACCGCCAGAAGATGCCCCATAATGTCAACTAAACCATCATGATCACCTTCATTTAATTCTCTCTGAAGTCCTGCATCTGTCTCCTTTATGAATTCTCGCAGCTCATTCAGACTATTAAATATATATGTACATATATACACACAAATTCAGTTTATTAAAACATTTTGTAGTATAAGATTTCTGATTGAATCTTATTTTCTTATGTACCTGATTAAACATTATTTATCTATTATGAAATTGGCAACATTAATACTCTTAAAAGTAACATCTCAGTTTTACAAAGCAGTTTAGAAAGCTGTAATTCCAAAAACCAAAGTACAAAGGCTACCTGTCAATGACAAATCTCAAAAGATGCTCCTGAAACATCCAGCTCCATTTCTTAATTATGGTTAACAAGCTCACTTTGAATGGCTTCATGTCCACCTTGAACCAACTATCAAACACCCTGAAGTCATCAAATTTGCTCATCTGGACATATAAAGCTTCATAAATGTCGATCTGTAGTTAGAAAAAAGTTAACTAGAACAAGTCAATGAAAAGCCAGTTCACCACATTAAATACTAAGGGTTTTCCTTGCCTGTTCTTTGAATTGCTCAAGAGTTGGTGGTTGTTCAGGAATTTCTTCATTTGCATGAGCATCCATTTCCTTGGAAGATACAGCATGACCATACAAGAGAAAATGCTTCATAAACTCAGCTCGATCATCTACCCAGAGGTAAGCATGGGTCTCCAGGGTGTTTGTAAAATCTAAGACTTTTTTGATGACATTTGCCACTCTGTTCATAATCTCCTGCCTGACCTCTGCCAGGCCTAACATATTATCCATATCATTCTAAATGAGAGGAAAACAAAGCACTTATTATTCAAACCAATCTTGCTCTATCAATTATCTACAATATAACATTACCAAGGTAATTCTTCAAAGGGAGAGTGGTTAGAAAAATTAATAATCATGTTGTTTTTTCCAACTTCTGTTTTCCTTGCGCTTCCCATTACCCTAATTTGTTCTGGGTTTTGTTTTCCAGTTTTTGTTTTGTTTTTTTGAGAGACAGGGTCTCACTTTATCACTCAAGCTGAAGTGCACTGGCTTCATGATAGCTCAGTGCAGCCTCTAACTCCTGGGCTCAAGCAATCCTCCTGCCTGAGCCTCCTGAGAAGCTGGGACTATAGGTGCATGCCACCCCACCTAGTTAATTTTTCTAATTTTTTGTAGAGATGGTCTTACTATGCTGCGCTGCTTAGGGTAGTTTTGAACTCCTAGGCTTAAGTAATCATCTTGCCTCTGCCTCCCAAAGTTCTGGGATTCCAAGCATGAGCTACCATACCCAGCCACAATTTGTTTTTGAATCATTAATACAAAAGTTAAATACACATTTACTAAGAAAATACCTGATAATTTTTTATTTCCAGATGTGTTGCTATTCGGTTCATCTGGGCAGACATTCTGAAACTATTGCATAGCATTTCTTCTACCAGATCATAGAAGCCATCCCCAGCCTCTCTATCTAGAGAAGGTTTAAACACAATCTCGGGAGGCAGTAAGATCATTTGTGCTTGAAAAAATGGTGCCGGTTTCAACCGTTTCTCTGTATTCTTCAGAAAGAAGTCTAAGTCGTGCATTATAGCCTGAAAAAAACCTTCCACCACAATGTCATCAATGAATTCTACATAAATTTTCCAGGTATCCAGAGAGGGATCAGCTTTGAAGAGCTTCCTATTTTCCTAGAAACAGACAAGTATTAGTAGATGAATAAAAATAGTCAGCATAAAAACAAAACCTTTCCATTTAAATAGTCTGTAAAAGAAAAGACTGCATTTTTGTGCCCAAGACAGGAACGTTCAAATACTAACTTGCAGAACCTTAAGCTGCATGTCAAAGATCTAAGCAGGAATTTAGAACATTAAGTTCATACATGAAATACATTCAAAATTCATTTTTTCAAGGAAAGTTCACTACAAAGATTGCTATCTTCAGATATGGACAGGAAATACACTAGCTCCGGATGAATTCTAGAGAAAATGGACCTGGGCTCTAGTTTTTGCTCTCTCACTAACTCTGTGCCCTTAGACTTTGCCTTCCAGGGCATTCTCTATAAATAAAAAGATCCATCAAACTGGTCCTTCAGGGAACACTGTTCTGGAACGTCTGAAGATTATCAAATCAAGGAAGTACTGTGTACTCTATGCCATTCTTGGAGACTCACAATGTACCTATTTTATTAAAGTCCATTGAGGCTAGTACTGAAAAGTCAAAAAGTAACAGATGCTGGTGAGGCTACAGAGAAAAAGGAATGCTTATACACTGTTGGTAGAAGTATAAATTATAAATTAGCTCAACCACTGTGGAAGACAGTGTGGAAATTACTCAAAGACTAAAAGTAGAAATACCATTTGACCAAGCAATCCCATCACTGGTACATACTAAAAGGAATAGACGTCATTCTATCATAAAGACATGTACATGTACGTTCACTGCAGCACTTCACAATAGCAAAGACATGGAATCAATCTAAGTGCTCATCAATGATACACTGGATAAAGAAAATGTGGTACATGTACACCATGGACCATTACGGAGCCATAAAAAAGAATGAGATCATGTCCTTTACAGGAACATGGATGGAGCTGGAGGCCATTATCCTCAGCAAACTAATGCAGGAGCAGAAAACCAAATACTGCATGTTCTCACTTGTAAGTGGGAGATAAATTATGAGAACACATGGACACATAGAGGGGAACAACACACACTGGGGCCTAAAGGAGGATAGAGGTTGGAAGGAGGGAGAGGATCAGAAAAAATAACTAATGGGTACTAGGCTTAATACCTGGGTAATACAATAATCTGTACAACAAACCTTCATGACACACGTTTACCTGTCTAACAAACCTACACATATTCCCCTCAACTTAAAAGTCCACTGAATGTGGTTTAGCCCAATTGCTTTTAGACATTGTTTAAGCACAAAGAATTTTTTTTTGCAAATCATCTATGATAAGCAACTTGTGGAATAGGAAGTTCTAAGCTCCCTTCCTGCATCAATGATATGAGCTTCTTGCACCTGAGCATCTCATCTCCCAAGAGTTTGCATGACATAATGGACAAGCCAGTTGGGGCCTGAAGACAGAGGTGTGGTTAAAGACCACTACAGGCTGAGCACACAGTGTGCTTGGCCCAGAGACACATGTTTCAAAAGGTCGGGTGGGCAGCAAAGTTGATTCCAGAGAGGCTAAACTTGCATAGTCTATACAGACCAGACAGCAGATGCCCAAGGCAGGAACTGTAGCACAGATCAAAGGAGACTTTGGAATGAAAGCTGATTACAAGGTGGACTCTCTGCTTTCTTTGACTATTCTTTACTATGGATATATTATCCAGGATGCAAAGGTATGTGCTTTAAGCACGAATCAGAACTAGAGAGGCGAGTATAGATCCTAAAAAGGCAGGGCAGAGATGAGAGAACCCTAGCCCTCAAACACATTTAAGAGCTACTCCTCAGGAATGCTGTGTTGCCCACCAGCCAGGTGGAACCATTCACATCTGTGTCATCATGTGACATGCACCCCTGGAATTGTGCAGTACACATCCTAGAAAAGTATACACAGCTGCCCTGGTCCCTTTGTAGATACTAAAAGGGAAAAGTATAGGTCTTAGAGCTGAAAAAAAATCCTTAGAGACCACCTTGTTAAGTCTCTTTATCTTAAAGATATTGATATGGTTTGGCTCTGTGTCCCCATCCAAATCTAATCTTGAATTATAATCCCTACATGTTGGGTTTGTAGCCTGGTGGAAGGTGATTGAATCATGGGAACAGACTCCCCACCCCAACCTGTGACTTGCTGTTCTCTAGATGGAATTCTCATGAGATCTGATTGTTTGATAAGTGTATGGCTCTTCCCCTTTGCACCCCCTCTCTCTCTCTCTCTCCTGTCACCATGTAAGATGAACTTTGCTTCTCCTCTACCTTCTGCGATGATTGTAAGTTTCCTGAGGCCTCCCAAGTCATGTGGAACTGTGAGTCAATTAAACCTCTTTTCTTCATAAATGACCCTGTCTCAGGTAGTTCTTCACAACAATGTGAATACAGACACGAAAACAAAGACCTCATATGCATTCAGTGTCATACTAGTAGGAAGTTAATAGCTGAGCTAGGACTAGAAACCAGCCCTCTTGACCTCCCAGGGTAGGGCCTTTCCCATCATGTGACGGTCATACACACTATTTCACACCAAAAGATCCAGTTTATATCACTACAGTCACACTGATGAGAAATGCTGCATATTTAGCACATTAGGGTAAAGGGAGCAAAAGGCAGAGAAAAGAGAGCTTTAGATCACTGAATGATCACTCAGGTCCCTTCCAGACCCAGTCTTCCATGGTCCTGCTCCTCTCTTCTTTCCATCTTTAACTCTGACTCCAGACCACTCACTGACACCCCACTGGCCAGCAAAGATGCAGCATGCAAAAGGCAGAACTGCCACACCCTTGGCCATATTTCTACTGCTTTCTCCCAAAGCACGCTCCTCCCCAGAAGCCTGAGAACTAGGTTCAACATCACGTGCTAAGTCAAGAGGAAAACAATAACTTAAAAGACCCAACTTATGGAAACAAATAATCATTTAATTTCCATTTTAAAGCTGGCTTGCATTCCCTCAAGCTCAGAAGCTCTCTTCCATTCTCAGATTGAGAACAGTGATTTCAAAGCTTCTTAGTTTCTGCCTTAAGGACAAAAAGAAGAGAATCCATTTATTTTCTATATTTATTAATGCAGAAAAAATTTTAACATTTTTCTCTGAGATAACACTGCAAAACCTTGTTTCATGACACTTTCTAGTCATGTCTTGGCCATGCTTTTAATGCATTTTCATCAGGATTCATAAATCTTAATGGTTTAAAAATCCTTGGACTTTGGGGAGTACTTTTTTTATTATCAAGAAAATGTAACAGAAAAAACTAATTGCAATCCATCATCTGTCCTCTATGAGACAGATTCTAACACATAAACAGTTGTAGAGGTGTCTTCAAAGTCACAGAATAATTCACAGCATTTCAGTGAACAACTAGAAATAGTCCACGGCATGACTTAGTTAAGATACTGCTGAAAACAACAAACTAATAATAATAGAATAATAAAATAGGATAATAAAACAACAAACTAATAATAACAGAATAATAAAATAGAATAATAAAACAACAAACTAATAATAGAATAATAGAAACAAACTAACTTCTAGATAAATACCTCCTTTACACGTCAGAATATCCCTAGAGTCTCTCCAGGCTACCCAGGCCTTTGGCAGAGCCTTCAGAGGAGGGGGCCTGCCCACACTTTGATTTCAGACTTCTAGCCTCTGGACTATGAGAGAATAAAATTCTTTCATTTCAACACACCCTGTGTGTGGACCTTGTCATGGCAGCCTTAGGATGCTATTTCAGGCAGTATTCGAGGAAGACAGAAACAAAGTCTTTGTCCTAGCAAATTGTCATCAATGGAAAAATTAAAACTTTCTTAGAAATTTCAGAACACTTGTCAACAGAAATACTGAAACCCATACTAATTATGTGCTTCTTTTTTATTTTCTTCTCCATATCCACTAGAGCATAGCAAATGTACTGTACTTTACTTCTTTGTAAGAAAATCTGTTACCCTTCAAACCCTTTCTTCACTCAGCCTCCTGTCCTGGTTTTCTTCCCACTGTCTCGTCTTTCCTTTTCTGCGTCTTTGGCTGGTCCTTCTTCTCCCTAGCCTCCTAAGAGAAGAATGGTGGTCCAGCCAATAGTTCTTGATTTTTTTTCTCTTCTCTAGCTAGACTCATGTTCTCAGTGAGCTCACCCAGTCTCCTGGCTTAAATACCATTGCCACCCACTCCCTTTTCATTTGTGTTTTCAGTTTGGACCTCTCTCCCTAACTCTAAATGAATATATCCAATAGCCCTACGCAGCTCCTCTGCTTGGCTAATTAACACCTCAAACTGGAAATGCCTAAAACTGAAATCTTGACCTTCCCTGCTAAGTCTCTCCCCTCTCACACCCTTCCCCGTCTGAATGAACTGCAACTTCACCTTTCCAGTTGATCATGAGAAAATGTGTAGAATAATCTTTAACTTGTCTTTCTTTCACGTTCCACATCCAGTCTTTAGGAAATTATGTTTGCTCCACTTAATTCAAAATATATCTAGAACCCAACTACTTCTAATCACTTTCACTGTTACCACCCTAACACCATCATCTGTTACATGCTTGTGCCATGCTCTGAATGCTTATGTACTCCCCAAATTCGAATGTTAAAATATTAACTCCGAAGAAGATGGTATTGGCGAGGGGGTTATGAGGAAGTGGTTAGGTCCTGAGGGCAGAGACTTCATGAATGGGACTAGTGCCTATACAAAACAGGCCCAGGGGAACTCGTGTGCCCCTTCCTCCATGTGATGACATAGTAAGAAGTTGGCAGTCTGCAACCTAGAAGAGGGCCCTCACCAGAAACTGATCGTGCTGGCACCTGGATCTCCAGAACTATGAGAAAGCCATTTCTGTTGTTTTTAAGCTACTCAGTTTACAATATTTTGCTATAGCAGCCCGAACATACGGAACCCCTAGATTCTAACAAGAACAGCAACCTACAAGGTCACCCTGCCTCTTCCCTTGCCTCCCTGCAGAGGGTCTCAACACAACAGCCAGAATTCCTTTCAGAATTAAAGTCAGATTGTATTTACTCCCCTCCTTAAAATTCTGCAGTGTCACATACCTCAGAGCAAAAGCCAGCATCTGTACAAAGCCTAAGAAGTCTCTCCTGGCTGCTGGTCCCTCCCACGCAGCTTAGCATCTGACCTCGCCTCAGCAACTTTCCACTCAGCTCCCTGTACTCCCGCCACAGTACATCCCTGCTCTTCCTCGAGCATGCACAGGGAGCTCCTGCCCACCAGCCGTCTCCTCTGCCTGGGACACCCTTCACCCAAAGGCCCACTTGGCTGACTCTATCTCCTTTATCAAGTGTGTGTTAAAATTTCACTTTCTGGTTGAGGCCTACTCTGATCATCCTACTTAAAACTGCATCCTTGACCCCACCCTCCAGAATTCCCTTGCCTTGCTCCAATTTGATCTTTTTTCCTGTAGCATGTACCAGTTCTAACACACCATGATTTACTATGTCAGTGCTTATTCTCTCTCCCCTCACTAGACTCAAGCTCCATGAGAGCAAGGATCTTTGCTCTGCTCTCTTTCATATTTCAAAAACCTAGAGAGGCGTGGGTACAAGGCTCACAGTAAGTTTTTCTCAAGTAAGTGAATGACCATACACAGCAAAGACTAGATAATGGGTTGTACACAATTCTCAGCAGGAAAACTGTCATCTATTTCTTGTTCTGCTCAGAGTTAGCCTAGAGAGGACCTTTATTTTACACATGAGAAAATTCAGGTCCAGTCTCTGGAAGACTCTGGTTTCCAGCCTCTACCAAGGACATTTTCCCTACCCCACATTGACGTACTTCATGATGGATGCAGTGTGTGTCTGTGTGTGTGTGCGTGTATGTGTGTGAATGTGAAAGAAAGCGTGTATGTGAGAGAGAGGGTGTTAGTGTATTACGTGAGAGTGAGTGTATGTGTGACAGAGAAAAAGAGTATGTGTGTGTTAGAGAGAGAAATTTTGTGTGCACATGTGTGTGGTCTGTCTTGCCCAAAGGAGAGTATTCATGGTTTGAGGACTGTGCCTGTCTATAGAGAAGACTCCACATAACAAGGATGCACAGAGGAAACACAGAATATGCTCTTTCATTCCCATTCCTTTTTTCCTTAAGAAATAGGAACAACAAGAAATCAACTCCCCAAGTTCCCATCATCAGCACTGCACATCTGTGAGCACCGCGTTCCTACCTTTGCTTCCTTCCATCCTGTACTACAGATGAGTGCTCTGTGCTCTTATCTAAAGACACTTTCTACAGGCAACTATTAAATCCCATTCCCTCAGTGGCTTTCTTCCAATAATTTTTTCTCCTTCCTAGATCACTGCGGTTAACATACAAACATTCAGAAACATCAACCGCTATTAAAAATAAAACCCTTCCTACCCTGATACACAGGCCTCAGGAACTTTGCAGTTCTCAGTTTGCCCCACAGCAGAGCTCCTCACGAACTCCTTGGCTGTCTCCATTCACATTTCCCCATTCTCTCATCAGCCCACTCCCATCAGGCTTCCACTCCGCCACCGTATGAAATCACCTCTTCTCATCCCAATGACTTCCATGTTGCCAGATCTGAGGGTTAACCTCCGTCTTTATTTTCAGGTCCTACGCCAGGATGGGATGGAGTGGAGCTCTTCCTCCTCCTGGAAACTCCTTCACTGGTTTCCAGGGTGACACTCCCTCTTCTTCAGTACCCTGTGCTGCATTTTCCTCTTCTCCCTGACCTAGGGAGGACTTCAAGGATCGTTTTTGGACCTCTTTTCTATCTCCAGTTCCAACATGTTCTTAATCTAATTATATGGCTCTAAATGCCATATATATGTGCATGAATCTCAATTCTCTGTTACTTATTGGATTTTCTCCTGAACACAAGACACACTTGCAATTCTAGTCTACTCAAAATGTCCCTTAGGACAAGCATCTCTAACTAACATGTCCAAAACCAAACCTTTTTCTCCCCCCTACAAAATCTGCTCACCACAATCTTTCCCATATCATTAAGGGGCAACTCTAGTCCAGTCACTCAGACCAAAAACCTTGAAATCATCCTTGACTTCTCCTCTGATTCCTCAAAGCAAATCCTGCTGGCTCTGCCTTCAAAATAGATGCAGGATACGAACTGCTTGGTCACCAGCACCATGACCCAAGGCAGCATCATTTCCCACCTGATTATTAGAGTAGGGGCAGAAGAGCCTCCCTGCCGACCACCTTCCTTGCTCCCCTGGGGCTTACCCTCCTCAGGGAAAGCCTTTCAGCAGAAAGTCTCTGGCTGCTCTTTCCTGTTATTGTAAAATCCAGAGTCCTCATAACAGCCTGCTAATCCCAGGTAATGTGCTGTTAGTCCCCTTTAAACGTCATCCTCTACTACCACGCCCCTTGTGAATTCTGATCCCAGTTTGCTGACTGATCCTGGGACAGGCCAGGCTGCTCCCACCTCAAAGCATCTATATTTTGTTCTCCAGAACATCCTTCTCCTGATATCCATATGCTTTGTTCCCTGTCAGTTCTCTGCAGAAATGCTATCTTAGGAAATAGGCCTTCCCAACCACTCCTCCCCTCAGTGACTCGCCATACCACCCGCTCTACTCTATTTTTCAGCATTGCTCCTATTACAAATGACATATCAACTATTTGTTCTTGTCTCTTGCTAACTTCTCTGACTAGAGTGTAAGCTCCATGAAATAAAGGATTTTTTAGGGGGTGGGGGCGGGGTGGGGGGAGGTTTGCTTTTATTTTTCTGCCTTCTGCCTTTGTTTTTTCTTTTCTATTTTCTCTTAAATTCATAACCCTAGATTACTGCCTATTACTGTTTTAGGAACTCAAATCTTTGCTAAAAGAGAGTAATTACTGTTGCCATCCTTAGGAGATGGTTGAGACGGTTCCTTGAGATGACGTAAGCAAGTGTTTGGCACATATGAGGCAGTCAGCAAACAGCGGTAGCTATTAAGAGCATCCAAAAGAGGACGCTACTGTGACAAGAAAAAGATTCTATCAGCAGTCTTTCTGTTTAATCAACACATCTTACATTCTAATTTCTTCCCTCAGGAACAAGAGTAGTGAGGGCTACAGAAATTGCAGGCAAGTAACACAAACTCCCCCACTTTAAATGCCTAATAAAACCATTCATAAAGCTCTTTCAGGCTTGATAGAAGAGTCCCACATTATTAGGCTAAGTATTTTTCCTCTTCTCTGAACTCAATGAAAAGATCTGTAAATCTTGAAAGCTTAAAAGCCGTTACCTCAACCAAGCTGTGGATCTTGTGGCCATCTTCTTGGATTAACTTGTATTTTTTTGTAAACAAATCACCCTTGTCCTCCAAAGTGAAGGCCGCCTCTCGTCTGTGCTCTCTCCTGGGAGGCAGTACACACCCGGCCCAGGCCCTCATGGTCTGCTGGATCACCTTCACGTTGCTCTGTGTGTGCTCAACTCTGCGCTCCAACTCGGCTGTGGCCGCCCTCACCCTCTCGATGTAGCTCCAGCAGTCATCCTGCCATGTCAGCCATGTGGTGGCTGCTGTCAGCTGCTCGTCAACAGCCCTCAGCTCATCTTCAATCAGAGGGTATTCAACTTCTAGGAGCGTCTGTTTCAGCTTATTATATCCTTGCACAAGAAGGTCAAGATTTCCAATGTACTGAGCAAAGAAAGCCCCAAAACAAAAAGTGCCAAATATGTTAGCTGTGTTCTCTACCTTCAAAGTGTAAAAATGCCATACACGTCTATACATTAACAATTAATATGCAAAATATTTCTACTCATAATAGGCCCTAGTATCGTTTTTAAAAAAACACAAACCTTTAAAATAGTGTTTCTTTTTTTGAAGATGGTTAAAGCTGAATCTGGTATGTCCTGCTTCTTCAACATCAAAAGATATTTCACTTCTCTCAATACAGCCACTAGCTATTAAAATAAAATTATTAAAATTATTGCATATTTTCATACGGTCATTCTATTTTAACTCAAGTTTAACTTGAAACACTTAAGATGTTATCCAAGGATTACTATATTTTCAAATCATCAAGGTAAATAGGCTTTTGTTTCACACATTTTTTTAAAAAATAAAAATCATACTTTCTGTAATACAGTAAAGGTATATGAATTATCCCTAAAACATCTCAAGAAATTAGTTTCTATAAATTGGTTTCATGAAATCACAAAGTAGAGAGAATCCTCAGTTCTCTGTATCATATTTAGGTATGTGTGCTGAGTTTTACTAGCAAAATAAAGTCAATTCTTCTCTGTATATATTTTAGGAAAATGGATCAGGATTCGGGTGTAGAGTTTGCCTACTGAAATCAGTGAGGCTAACTTTCCCACTTCCTAGGCATGCCCTTGGACTGTCAAGAGAGACTCCAGCTAATCACTAATAGTGAATGTACAATCTTTACCCCTAAAAATTCAGCTAGATGTTTAAGGCACTTTGTGTTTTGTCATGGAAACCACAAACAGATTTTCTTTTTTTATTGTACTCTAAGTTCTGTGGTACATGTGCAGAACATGTAGCTTTCTTACACAGGTATACACATACCATGGTAGTTGGCTGCATCCATCAACCCATCATCTACATTAGGTATTTCTCCTAATGCTATCCCTCCCCTAATTCCCAACCCCCTGCCAGTCCCTGGTGTGTGATGTTCCCCTCCCTGTGTCCAAGTGTTCCCATTGTTCAACACCCAATTATGACTGAAAACATGCACTGTTTTGCTTTCTGTTCTTGTATCAGTTTGCTGAGAATGATGGTTTCTAGTTTCATTCATGTCTCTGCAAAGGACATGAACTCATCCTTTTTTATGGCTGCATAGTATTCTATGGTATATAGGAGCCACATTTTCTTTATCCAGTCTATCATTGATGGGCATGTGGGTTGGTTCCAAGTCTTTGCTATTGTAAACAGTGCTGCAATAAACATACATGTACATGTGTCTTTATAATAGAACAATTTATAATTCTTTGTGTATATACCCAGTAATGGAATTGCCAGGTCAACTGGTATTTCTAATTCTAGATCCTTGAGGAATTGCCACACTATTTTTCACAATGGCTGAACCAATTTACATACCCACCAACAGTATAAAAGCATTCCTATTTCTCCAGACCCTCTTGAGCATCTACTGTCTCTTGACTTTTTGATGATTGCCATTCTAACTGGCATGAGATGGTATCTCAATGCGGTTTTGATTTTCAACAAATAGATATTCTTATAAGCTTGCCTGCTACTGTAAAGCATATCCATGGTAATAAATAGAAAAGAAAGCTCATTTTGAGTCTCATAGCTAACAGACAGCCAGACACGAAGATCTGTTATTTAAAATATATATAATATGTATATACACATATACACATGCACATCTAGTATTTAATAAATATATGCACATATTGTAAAATTATACACATATATAATTGGTAACAAAGTCCCTTTGTTACATAACACATAATGAAATTATGAGAAAATGAAATTTCTTTTGTGAAAATACAGGAAATTTCTTTTGTTACGTGATTTTGTGCAATAATCAAAGACCTGTTCAATAAAGATAATATTCATCCTGGATATTATTTAACTGTTAATATTTTTATATTAATGTATTTTATGTTTTTTAAAATTACCATCAATTTAATGACCATATATGCTTATGGTCCCTTTGAAAGAGATGACAAATTAAAATTTATCACTGTTCATCAAAAGCATGACATGTCTTTTGATGAAATTTTAACTAAAAAACTGGTGTATGTTTTGAATGTATTTAGGATAGAAACTATCTGGTAAAGACAAATGATTCAATTCAGTTGACCTAACATACACTAAGTGTTACGAAGTGCCAGACACTACACTAGAAACATAGAGCATAAAGGCTCAATGAAACGGACGCTACTCTCAGTGGCTCATTATCTAGTGAGGGTGGGTGGTAAAGAAATAATGACACTACAAATTAATAAAGTAATTAGTTGAATTTGAGAAACAAATCTCTACAACAAAGACCTACTAGAACTTGTTTACAGTTATATTCCTCACAACTCTGATATTTTCTCAAAATAAATTAAAAATAACTGGAAATATCAGAAATATGCTTATAATAAAAAGGACACTTATAAATCATCTAAAAAATTCAAATTCCTACCTTTGGGTCAAAGTTGACACAGAGAAGACCATTTATGGCACTGAATTTTACCAAGGGTTGATTCAAGTTGAATTCACAGATTTCATCCACATTACTTTTCCATTCATTATAGATACAATTTTCAAATTGTTCAAGCAAAGTGGTCATTTCAACATACTTTTGATAAACTAAGGCATTATCAGGATTGCCCAAAAATCTGTAAGAATAAGGTTTTTCTACTGGCTTATTCATTTATTACATAGATTTCAGCTTAATAATTGTATAATACAATACACAATATAAAATATATAAAATATGATAATACACTATAAACAACCAGGAAGCGAAACAGTCAGGAAGAGAAACAATTATGTCTATGAATTGCTTTTATTTTAAAAGATAAAGTTATAAAATGAATGAAACTTGAAAGATTTTACCAAACGTTGATAACAACAAGCTACCAGCTCCAATGAAAAAAAGAAAAAGACACAAAGACTGGATAATAAAAGCAGTGTTACTTATTGGAAAAGGGAAAAGCAATTACAGCAAGAAACTGCAAACATGGCAGGTGGAAAAGACAAGTGAAAAGAAACAAGGCCCAGAAAACATGTAGCATATCAAGTTCTAAGAGTCCCATTATAAATATTCCAAAACCATGGGGATGAATCCCTCTCCACAAACCCAACCAGTGACAGAAGTAAACAGGGCAATGGCTTCCTAAGTGCTAATATGAATAGCTCACTTCCTTATATAAAACATCACCCATAACATTAGGATCATGTGCCATGAGCTAAGCTTAACTACTCACAGATAACGGAGAGATGCAAAGTTTGACCAAAACATTTGAAGTCGTTGGAGGACCTGTTGGGCCCATTTGATATTTCCTGAGGTAAATGGCATGTTCTTGTTAAGAACTACATGTCCATGTTCAATCTGCAAGTTGGTATTTTGGTGAAGAGGAAGAAATGGAACATTTAGTCAAAATGCCTAACAACCTTTTTTTTTTTTTGAGACACAGTCTCACTCTGTCACCAGGCTGGAGTGCAGTGGTGCGATCTCAGCTCACTGCAACCTCAGACTCCCTGGTTCAAGCAATTCTCCTGCCTCAGTCTCCTGAGTAGGTGGGACTACAAGCAGGTGCCACCACGCCCAGCTAATTTTTTTTTTGATATTTTTAGTAGAGACGGGGTTGCGCCATGTTGACCAGGATGGTCTCAGTGTCTTGACCTTGAGATCCACCTGCCTTGGCCTCGCAAAATGCTGGGATTCACCTCCCAACCTTTTAAGCAATTGTTTATTTTGTTATTTTTACAGTAGTATAAAACATATGTGTTTAATCACTTGATTACTAGAAGAGTTACAGTCCTAAAGCAAGTTTACCATTACCATGAGGAAACCGTTAAATAAAAGCATAAAAACGTAGTGCCTATATATAATCTTCAGATATAATTACACCAAGTTCCAGTTGATAGTCATTTTCTGAAAAAATAATACTGTGAATGTGCCCAACCTTATCTGCCACTTACCTGTTTCATGTGTTCATTGTACAATTGCTTACATGCATCCAGCTCTGTATTAAACATATGCACTAGTGTGCTGTAATGTAGGCTGAAAATTTCCATGACGACGGGCTTCTCTAGAAAATTTCCAAATATGGTCAAAAGCTATAAAAATCAAAGTTAAGGAAACGTTAAGCACTATGAGTTTTAACACAAATACTCAGCTCACAATGTCCCCTTTCAAATCTCTTACATGACTAAAGCTTAGAATCGTCAAAGTATCCTGTGATGCTTTAAAATGTAAAATCTATTTTTGCATCTCTCTAAAATTTCTGTACATCCAATAAATCTATTCTAGATGTAAAATAATTTCCCTTCCTTAGCAGAAAGGAACCACTGTCTGTCTGCAATTTCTGCCCACAGCTAATACTATTTCCTGTTGGGTGCCAGGTAATGTTTCAGAAAATGCTTTGTGGATGTAAGAATAGAAACAAGATTCACATACTTGTTATTGTTCTTCCCTCCTACGTATGTATTCTTTAGATATAAATATCCATATATCCATATTGAGGCCCTCTAGGTCACAGCATGAATAATTATACCAGATGTGCCAGTCACCATGACTGCTTGCCTATGGCCCCTGGTCCATCCACGTGACTCAGCCACCCCCAACAGTGTCCTGGGCCTACAGTGGGTACTGTTCCAAGGACAACCACTCCACAGGTGGATGACTCCTGTGACATGGATATATATCCTGGCTCAAATCAATGCCTTGAGCTAATCAGATTCTTTCTTTCTCAGAGAGTCAGGACCTGGCTGAATCCATGCTGGCTAAAATTATCAGTGAGCAGAAACTACTAACAAGCAGAGGAAGCCAACTGACGGGGACAGAAGCAAGCAGACACAGGCTGAACAGGCTCACATCACCAGCAAAGCCAGAGTGAAGTCTCACAAACTCCTCTCGTTCAGTCAATGGAGACCCCTAGATTTCAAACTTACCCTCACTGCCAGTGTTCAAAAAGCAGATTCCCAGTGAGTATAATTTTACATTCCCATTAGTCTCTTGTCTTGTTTACTACCCAATGTGGATTCTGTGTGCTAGCCTAAAATAGCTCTTTCCTTGCAAGCAAAATGATGTAACTAAAATATTTATTTTTATATAAACAATGTGTCTATAGGCTATGTCCCAAGAACTGTACATTAAGGGCCTTAAAAGTGCTGTTATTATTACATATTCCAGGTGAGGAAACTGAGTTATAAGGAGGGAATGATTTTCCCAAATTCATATAGCTAGTGGCGGAGCTGGGACTAGAAACCAGGCAGTCTAGCATTCGAGTTTGTGCTTCACTGTGTGGCTTATCAGCTAATATGCCACTGAAAGTTATATCATTTTGTCATCTGATCATTCTGTGTGGAGTTCATAATATGTTAGTTATTAAGCCTGTCAGGTAGACAGTTATTTTGAAAAAATGTCTTCTTTCAAAGACTAAGTATATTTATGGTGGCAGAAAAATTGTATCCAATTTTACCCTTGCTTAACAATATGGCAAAGGAGGGGACTTCGTTCTTTTTCTTAAGGAAATAATGGGTGATCCCTAAAACTTGTTTCACTTAAAAAAATGGCTTCCTAATAAAGAATTTGCAAATATTTCCACAAACTACATTCACTGAAAATAAAATTACCACCAAAAAATTATAGAAACTAAAAGGTGTTGGCTGGGTGTGGTGGTGCCTGCCTGTAATCCCAGCTGCTCAGAAGGCTGCGGCAGGACAACTGCTTCAACCTGGGAGTCGGAGGCTGCAGTGAGCGGTGATCACCCCATTGCACCCCAGCCTGGGCAACAGCGTAACACTCTGCCTCAAAAAAAGAAAGAAACTATAAAATAACTCTAACTATACCTTAGGGGCAAATGCGGACAAATACGCTCTGATTTTTCCTGGTAACATCAATTATAACTACAGTAGAAACTGCTAAATATTTCTAAATTCACTTGGCTGCTACCTAGCAAAATGTAAATGATTAACTTTCTTCCCACAGCCATTGTTTTGTTGAGATTGGGTTTCAAATATAAATTCTAAAGTAAACACTGCCCTATAAACAAGAAAGTATTCTCCAACAAGAATTGGTAAGTATATTTATTTCACAACATTATTTTTTAACACTCACCATACTGACCACAATGGCAAGAATACCAGAACCTTCCTAGTTACATCACATTTTGCTTACCAGCTTAGCGGTCCTTAACTCCAAGTTGTGAAGAGAAAATACACAGATAAAATATTCTGGGGCAAGGTTGTAAAGCCAAAAAGTAGTAGGAAAAGTCTCAATGTTTGAGGCAGTATACGTTATTATAACTGTTCATCATCTAAAATGTATAAAAATTACCCTCCAGGAGGAGAGTAAACATTTCAAGCTCTTGCTTCCTTGTTCACAGTAAAACTAAAAGCTATTTTATGAAGAGTAGAGATGTTTTCTTTCACACTGACTTCAAGACTAAAGAGCAATTCACACCACAGGTTTCTCTTTCTAAATATCCCATCTGAGATCTGCAATATTTGCCTTAATTTTTATCTACTTCTCTTTCACTGCATAATACAGCTTTTCATAACACTGTTGCATGTTCAATGTAGTACATATTTATATTTTTCCTAGATGTGCCTCTTTCAAAGATTTTAAAAATCTGTGGCCACCTTAATCATATATACTTCACATTTTAACAGTTTTCAAAGCTACAGTCCTTTCTAGACACACTTTTTTCTTGCACACTTCAGTCTACCGTCATGTAAATTTTAGAGAGCCATTCAGTAGTATTTGGTCTTGGTTTTTGGTGACTGCCAGCACTTTCAATTCTGAAGTACTATACTTTTATATTAGAGTAGAAGAGCACTCCATTCCAGTGCTCTTCCTGGTCATGTCTTTGACAATAGCAGGTATTGGAACAGTCTACAAATGTATTTTTCCCAGAGACCAACAGTAAATAGAGCTCATCCCCCTATCCCTATGAATGAAATATTTTCCTAAGTAGACAACCTTGTAGTATTTTCCTCTCTCATTACACTTGCAGCAGTTTACCCTCATCAGTATGTTATTTCATTACTTGAACTACCAGTCAGTCCACCTAGCCTCAAGTAGTTATAAATCACCATTGTGTACAAGTCACCATGGAACGTGATCTACACAGAAGCTGCAAGATGATGTCACACCCCCACCGAGCTTATGACAGTATCATCTCCTATTTGTTCAGTATACAGGTCAAATACATGAAAAGTTAAAGAAAAAAAGGTGAGAGATTAAATTGTTTAGAAAAAAATTAACTGGAAGGTACTTTAACAGAATTCAAATTAATGGTTGTGAAAAAGAGAGACTTGAATTAGAAATGGCAGGAGTGTCTGTAATGGAGCTTTCACTCTACATCCTTTTTTAGTTATTTATAAAAGCATTTAAAAAACTAGTTCCAGTAACAAAGAATAGACTATTACACAGATATTTAAAAAAAATAGTAGTTCAATTCTGTCATAAAGGCAAGAAAAAATTTTATGACTTTGTGAAGTGAAGAAGATTATAGTAGAGGTTTAAAACATGTCATTTTTGTCAAAGAGAAACATGAATGCATATCTAGGCAAAGAAAAAATAGTGGCAGTATTAAAGATAATAGTAATTATACCTGAGAGATGAGATTACAGGTCATTTTATAACAACAGGCTGTATATTTTGGCTAACGGCACCTCAGTTTCATTGAAGAGTTCTTAAAAAACAAACAACTATTTGATCTCCATGAATTCTTTTTTTCCTACTTTAAGTTCTGGGGTACATGTGTAGATAGTGCAGGTTTGTTACATACGTATACACATACCATGGTGATTTTCTGCACCCATCAACCCGTCATCTACACTAGGTATTTCTCCTGATGCTATCCCTCCCCTAGACCCCCATCCCCCAACAGGCCCCAGGGTGTGATGTTGCCCTCATGTCCATGTGTTCTCATTGTTCAATACCCACTTATGAGTAAGAACATGCAGTGTTTGGTTTTCTGTTCCTGTGTTAGCGTGCTGAGAATGATGGATTCCAGCTTCAACTATGTCCCCACAAAGGACAGTAACTCATCCTTTTTATGGCTGCATAGTATTCCATGGTGTATATGTGCCACATTTTCTTTATCCAGTCTATAATTGATGGGCATTTGGGTTGGTTCCAAGTCTTTGCTGTTGTGAACAGTGCCACAATAAACATACATGTGCATGTGTGCATATAATAGAACGATGTATAATCCTTTGGGTATATGCCGAGTAATGGCATTGATGGGTCAAATGGTATTTCTGGTTTTAGATTCTTGAGGAAATGCCACAACGTCTTCTACAATGGTTGAACTAATTTACCCTCCCATCAACAGTGTTAAAGTGTTCCAATTTCTCCATATCCTCTCCAGCATCTGTTGTTTCCTAACTTTTTAATGAATGCGATTATAACTGGCATGAGATGGTATCTCAATGTGGTTTTGATTTGCATTTCTCTAATGACCAGTGATGTTAAGCTTTTTTTTCATGTTTATTGGCCACAAAAACGTCTTCTTTTGAGAGTTGTCTATTCATATCTTTTGCCCACTTTCTGATGGAGTTTTTTTCCTTATAAATTTAAGTTCCTTGTAGATTCTGGATATAGCCCTTTGTCAGATGAGTAGATTGCAAAAATCTTCTTCCATTTTGTAGGTTGCCTATTGACTCTAATGATAGTTTCTTTTGCTGTACAGAAGCTCTTTAATTAGATCCCATTTGTCAATTTTAGCTTTTGATGCCATTGCTTTTGGTGTTTTAGTCCTGAAGTCTTTGCCCATGCCTATGTCCTGAATGGTACTGCCTATGTTTTCTTCTAGGGTTTGCATGGTTTTAGGTCTTACACTTAAGTCTTTAATCCATCTTCAGTTAATTTTTGTATAAGGTGTAACGAAGGGGTCCAGTTTCAGTTTTCTGCATATGGCTAGCCAGTTTTCCATTGCACCATCAAATAAATAGGGAATCCTTTCCCCATTGCTAGTTTTTGTCAGGTTTGTCAAAGATCAGATGGTTGTAGATGTGTGGTGTTATTTCTGAGGGCTCTGTTCTGTTCCATTGGTTTATATTTCTGTTTTGGTACCTGTATCATGCTGTTTTGGTTACTGTAGCTTTGTAGCATACTGTGAAGTCAGGTAGCGTGATGCCTCCAATTTTGTTCTTTTTGCTTTGGATTGTCTTGGCAATGTGGGCTCTTTTTAAATTCCATATGAAATTTAAAGTAGTTTTTTCTAATCATGTGAAGAAAGTCAATGATAGCTTGATGGGGATAACATCTAATCTATAAGTTACTTCCGGCAGTATGGCCATTTTCACCATATTGATTCTTCCTATCCAGATCCTCATGAATTCTTTATGTTAAAATGCTTGACTGGGACCAGAGAACATTGGTGGCTTCATCACTGACTAGCCAATTCATTTGAAGGTCAAAATTGAACAATATCTTTTTTAAAAATCTGTGTCTGCTATATTGCTTGGCACTGCCATTCTCAGTGAATTATACCCAGGATTTCTTAGCTCTTTTTCTTCTGATACAAAATGCTCTATTCCTCTTTTGGGATGTCATCAAATTATTAACTTAGACTTGATTTGTAATTTTATTTCTTTGTCAAGCAAGTTTTACACAGCATTTCTATTCCTCATATTATAAGCTTTTCAATTGGGTGCACTATCAAGTTACTTTTCTTTATGTAACTTTTAACCATATTTCATTAATTCTGTGACAAGCATACTTTTACGTTTCAAAATCTCTGCAATTGAAATACATTACGCAATCAATGAAATCATAATTATTTGGCTGCATTTTTTTCTTTATTGGTACATAAAATAATGGTGTGTCTGATAATCAATGATGTCTTATGCCTGGGTAAATACAGTATATAAATTGTTATTTGTTTCAGTCAGAATAATAAAATAGATGAACCTAACGTATCCAAACAATGGTAAATAAAAGAAATTCCAGAATTAAGATATTTTTCACTTTTTATTGTGACTTAATTTTAAATCAATATTTCATTGGCCAGGACAAACTTGCTGTGAAGGTAATGAGAGCTAAAACACTGTGAATGCAAGAAAAGAAAAGTAACTGAATGTCCTAAAATAATCTTGTTCAAAGTGTCATTATTCATTAGTACATTATTCAAAGTTTATTATTCAGTTAGCTGAATTTGAAGGGAATGTGACTAGTTAACCTAGTTAATACTCTACTTGAATCACAATTTACCCTTTTCATCTAACAGGCTATAATATTCATTAGTAAAACATTTTTTGTGACAGCTTCTTCAGAACTAACCTTAAATGCAGCTTCTAAGCCATTGCAGTTAAAGAAAGCTTCACAAACAATTGTCCCAAGTCTTTTGTCAAAATCCATAGTTTTGGACTTAAATGTGACATAATCACTTTCAAATTCCTGTAAAATTCAAAGTAAAATATTAGTGTACTCGAAAGAATCCAATAGTGAAAACAGCAATCACACAAGCGTGACCTTATTTTAGCGCTTGCTCTCTCTCTCTCTCTCTGTCTCATGCACACTCTCTCTCTCTCTCTGAGTGACTTTATTTTTTCATAGCAGGATTCCAGGGAAAATCAAGAAGAGCTACAGCTGGCTGACTGTGCAAGTACCACCTTACAGAAACACTGAAAGCTTAGCACTGTTCCCCTATGCTTTCCCAATCCTTTTCGGGGACTCAGGCCCCACCAGCAGTGCTGTGGTCCGCATGCTCACATAGAAGCCTCAGTGTCTCTTCCTTCTCCCAATCCATTTTGATTATAAATGAAAAACTGACGTTTTTCATAAAAGAAAACACCTATCCTCATTATAACTTTAATCCATCTATAAGGTTAAATTGGAAGGGTTTTGTTTGTTTTTCAAGTAGTGGAAAATCTACATGGAAACACTGTTTCTTCAGGTGAGAACTGAAATCCACAGGTATGAAAACATCATTAGTGATACAGAGGAAACAAATACTCTTACATTTTCCCAGTTTCTTATCAGCACACAGTTAACATCCCTCAGTTTCCTCCTAATACATAACCACCACTCCATAATTAGAAACAATAAAATGGTATAAGAACAACTGTCATGTTCATAGCATCACAATTGAGTCTCCAGTAAAGTCATCCCCAGATTTCACAAACATTTTGGTGCTTTACAGTCAAAAGGCCTCTGACGTATACACCACAGATTTCCATGAAGGCCTTTGTCCCTTCTGTAAGCTGAGCCTCCATCTATTAACAATAATAACAACAGTAATAGAATAAATGATAGCTAGCACATAAGTAATTCTGTTCTAAATGCTTTACATGATTAACTCAATTCTTACAACATCTGATGGAGGTAGTAATTTTTTCTGCATTATAGGTGACAAAACAAACTCAGAGAAGTTAAGTGATTCATCTAAAATCACACCACTGGTAAATGTCTGGGCTGGAATTTAAAGCCAGACAGCCTGGCTCCAGATCCCAGAGGCTATGTTTCTTTGAAGAAATATACCTGCTAGCATCTGAATGTTTATGTCCTTGCAAAATTCATATTTTGAAATCTTAAACCTCAATGTGATGGTATCAAGAAGTGGTGCTTTTAGGAGGTGGCTAGGTAATAAACATGGGACCTTCATGAATGGGATCAGTGCCCATATAGAAGAGGCCTGAGAGAGACCCCTTCATCCTTCCACCAAGTAAGGACACAGCTAGAAAGTGCCATCTATCAACTGGGATGTAGCCCTCTGCAGACACTGAATCTGCTGGAGCCTTGCTCTTGGACTTCTCAGCCACTAAAACTCTGAAAAATAAATTTCTGTCATTTATAACGTACCCAGTTTATGGTGTTTGGTTACAGCAACCTAAACAGAGAGCACCTTATGCTGAATTTCACACAAACTGAAAAGCAGTGTAACAACAAAGTTCTAGGATGCTACATGTCATACACCACAATGTTGTATTTAGCATCAAGAGGAAGTCTCCACTTCTGAATTACAGCCAAGCAATCTCTTCATTCAAGAATCACTGGCTAATAAAGTAAACACAACTTCCCAACAAGTTTTAACAAGCCTAACATCCCTCTTCTTACTATGGTAACGGAGAACATACGGCTTAAGTCCCCAAACATTAACTGAACATTTAGAAATAAACATCTCAAGGAGAGGAAAATATGCTAGTCTCCCTGCCTGATCTCTCTCCCTCACTTCCCTCCAGCCTCACTCATTTCCTGAAAACGAATTTAGACCTGCACATGGGACCTCCCCCTTGGAAAGTCCAATAGAATACCATCTTACACCAGTTAGAATGGCGATCATTAAAAAATCTGGAGACAACAGATGCTGGAGAGGATGTGGAGAAATAGGAACACTTTTACACTGTTGGTGGGAGTGTAAACTAGTTCAACCATTGTGGAAGACAGTGTGGCGATTCCTCAAGGACCTGGAAATAGACATTCCATTCGACCCAGCAACCCCATTATTG